>PVKZ01009176.1:0-12138 GCA_004027375.1 Macroglossus sobrinus
GTCGGTGTCGGTGGCTGGTGGCCGTCCTCTGGGCCCACCACCCGCTCCTCCAGATAGGCGGGCCCACGGATCCCCACCGGCCCACTCCGGGTTGCCTTGGGATTGGCCGATGCTTCCAGAAGCTTCCGCACAGAGCAGGCAGGCTCCCCGCACCCCGTCCTCGCAGATCTGGGGGTCAGGGAGGGTGCTGTCACAAACGCACCCGCACGAAAACCTCGGGCAGCGGCCTGTTTGCTTTGCAGCTTAACACTCTTCCAGCACCCGGTGGAGGCTGGGGAGTCCCGGGCAGAGTGAGGACGACCCCGTGAGCAGACAACTCCGGGTGTCCCTTCCCCTAAGCACGCCGTCCCTCCCGCCCTCACTGAGGCAGGCGTGTGGCCTTCGGCTTCTGCCCCGTCTCCTGCCTCCGTGGGTTCCGCCGGGAAGGGCGTTCAGCTCTGTGCACGGTACGTGGAGGCCGTGGAGGCCGCGTGGGAAGGAAGAGGCTGACGGGCTTCACCTGAGAATGGGAATGGCTCACGTTGATCAAACGCGTGTGGCCACCGTGCTCGGAGCACTTTCAGAACACGCTTTCTCCGCGTTCGAGCCCGTGAAAGAGGCAGGAAAAGAAAAAAGAGAGGAGAAGGGAATGAGGGAGCTTAGTGTGCAGGGAGGGGGGTTCGCCTCGTGTCAGGAAGGGGACTCGGCACGCTGGCCTCCGTGGCTAGCTTGGCTCTGGGTTGGGACTGCCACTCGCGTTCTGTCCCCCGTGTCCGGTTTGTGCGAGGCAGGTCACGGGCCTTCCCTGTCCTCCTAGCAGGGTCGATGCGAAGAGAGTGCTTGTAAGAACGCGGTCAAGTTTCCCATGGACGCAGAATAGCATTGTCACCCCCGTTTTTCAAGTCTCCCCCGGGTTTCCCTCGCCGATTTGACTTCACGTGACTCCCCACTCGTCGGAGGCTGTGTGTGAGTCTCCCCCTCTGTTCGTGGGTTCGTGAGTCTGTTCATTTTGACTTTGTGTGTTTCAAGTGCTGGATACAAAGCAGTGGTTCCTTTCGCTGTTTTACTGTGAACCCTTGAAGGCCCAATAATACTTTTCGTCTTAAAAGCGCGCTTTGCCTGAGAGGCTGTTCTGGTTTTCCGTTAACATTGACTCGGAGCATTTTCCCAGTCTCTCCTCGGTCCGAAGTCATTTGCAAATGGTATACACTTCAACTTAAAACACCGGATCTAACCACCTCTGTTGGAACAAGGTCTTCGATGCATGTACGCTGACCACGATTCCTGGAGTGTTGGGGTTATTTCCTGCTCCGTTACGTTGTGCTTTCTATGTGCACCCCCTTCCCCCCCCCATTTATTCCCGCTTTTCCTCTTCTGTCTTCTGCTGGATGAGCTGATGCTTCGTGTTCACGTTCTCCTCTATTAGTTCATAACGTAAGCCTTTACAGCGACACTCTTCCCGCTAAACGCCGCTCGGGCTGCGTCCATGACCACGCGCAGAGCCCACCTGCAACCCGGGGGCGGGGGAAGCTATTCTGGTGTGTCGTGTTCGACTCACGTCTTCCCAACACGCAGGGCCACGGCGACGCCCAGCTCCTAGGCCCCGCTGCGGTAACAGCGTGCCGGCGACCCTGCGGTCCGTTCCGGTCCCTTCTGGTGGGGACTCTCCAGCACTTCCTCCACAGACCTCTCAAACGCTGTTGACACTAGACTCAGCAGCCACCTGGGAACGGGCGGAGGAAGCTCCGGCCTGTCCCCACGCCCGGGTGCACCTGCGACTGAGCAGACGCTTTATGGTCCTCTCTAAATGGGCTTTTGGTGGCGGCTGATGGATTCATAGAGCAAAGATCCTGGACCCACGGGCAAGAGGCAGCTGTGCCCATCCGGGCCGCGTGAAACGGAATCAGAAGCTCTCTGCCCCTCTCCAGAGAAGCGGAGGCCTCGAGCCTTCCCGGCTGGTCCCGGCTGCATGGCGGTCCCGCGGCCACTTCCCCACACTCGGGCCAGGTCGACGTGTAGATAAAACGATTGATACCAGCAGGTCCACTCAGAGGATGCCAGTTTTCTCTAGAGACAAACAAGATGTAAACATCTCATAAATAATTTTTAAAAATCCTTATGGGTTGACACGATAATGTTTTGGCTATGTCAGGTTAAGTAACACACATGATTCAGATTACTTTCACTCCTTTTATTTTTATCTTTTTGGCTTTTAAAGAATCTGGCCACTGAACAAGGTAGAATCGCACACAACGTCATCACATTCTATTTCTATCGGAAGTTGCTCTTCTAGATAAATGACGTCGTGTGGGGGGCGGTCAGCACGGTGCCATGCAAGGGGCTTGTACACCGCAGTCAGACGCGTCTGCGTCCCCAGCCTGGCTCTGCCACATGGAACGTGGCTGGACTTTGGCCGGCGTTCTCGACTCTCTGGGTCTCTCTCAACTCCTTCACGAGCAGCCCAGCACGTCGGGCCGTCGTCAGAATCGAGGCAGAGACCATGCGTTATCACCCAGCACAGGATGGAGCCTAAGAAAAGTGCCCGTGAGACGTAAATCCCTCCCTTCCTTCCTGGCAACCGAAATAAAAGTTCCATTAACTTAAGTCAACAATGTCACAGTGTGGGAGAACCTGTCTCCTCGTACCCTTGCCAACCCCGAGTATTAACATCACGAGTGTTTTCTTTGTATTTTTATTTTCATTTGCCTTTTTTGTTGTATCAATGACGCTAAACACCTTTTGGACACCGTCGGTGGTAGCATAAAAGTTTTCTAAGATGATTTCATCGAGTCTCTTCAAAAGTTGACTGATCCTTTTCTTCACTCATTTCTCCAAGTCTTTTTAGAAAGACGTCATAGATAAGGACCCGGATAGATGTTTAAGAATCGGGGATAGGCCCAGGAAGCTTTATGTTTCAGATCGGGTTAAAAGAGTGAAATTAAGCCTCTCAGTTTGGATGCTGTTCCCACCAGCCAGGAGACGGGCCTGGGAAAGGCCGCTGGCTGCCAGGCCTTGGGGGCGGGAGCTGCTGGTGCTCTCTTGAGCTGAGGCTCTTCCCCATGTTGTCTCTGTTTCATCTGGGGACCCGCTGACCTTTCTCTTATCTCCCCCTTCCTTCCACACCCCGCTCCCTCCCACCCACCACCTGCTCATAACCTGTGAACTTTCTGCAAGAGAGACCTTTGCTTTGACTCTATTCTCCCAAACGTTGGTGGTTTTTCTTTCTTTTTTTTTAAAATGCCAAGAGTGCCTTCTGCTCTCTCTTACACTTAGGTCTTTGGGAACCAAAGCCAAGAAGACTTCCAATTTACCTGCCTGTCCATCCCTCCCTTGAGTCACTGATGAGAGGCTAGCTGAACTGAATAAGTGGGAGATGGGGAAAGAGAAATATGCCCTCAAGAGGAAAAAAAAAAGACTTTAATACATCAAAATAACATCCCCCTACGTATCTCACGTTGATACGTGAGGGCAGAACCTTTGTTCAGGAAACCTTTGTTCCCTAGAAGTCCCATTTGTCTGCAGCATAATTAATTTCCTCGTTGTTGTAATCGTGGTAAAAAACACCGACCGTCATCCCTACGAGGGATACTGGTCGCTTGAATAATAGGGTGGAAATAATATAGAGAAAATTCTTTGTGATAGAAGCAGAATTTTTTAAATAAAATATCCTCATTTTCACTCTCTAAAAAGAGCAGGCGTGGTGGCATTCGTGGATGGGACTCTTGACTGTGCGCTCACTGCAGACGGCAACCTAAATCAAAGGATTATGGACCCACTTCTGCCACGAGGGAAGGAGCACAGTGGGACCTCAGCTTCCCCTCTGAGAGCTGGGCCCAAGGATCCACGCAGAGATCACACAGATGTTTGTTTACCTTTGCAAAGGCGTCCTCGACAAGTCAACAGATACGATACTTCTATTCTTCAAGTTTTACTGCTACAGAAGCTTACGTTTGGGCATCCACGTGAAGAGAGGAGACAAAAGCTCTAGCTAACAGGATACTAAAAAATGCAAGACCCGTTTTATTTGAGAATGCTGTTGAGGGCATGTAAGTATTGAGAAAGTGTTGTGTGTGTGTGTGTGTGTGTGTGTGTGTGTGTGTGTGTGTGTGTGTGTTATATTTTAAATGATGCGATGAGCTGGAGTTTGACTCGATAAGGCTGAGTAAGACAAAGAACCCCAAAATAAGCCACGAGAGCTGAATCAACCGGTGAAATTTCATCTGAGGAAGAGACGACGGAAGAGAGAAATGTCAGCTCGCACTGGAAGGGCTTCGTGGGGAGGAGGGAGCGGATTTCTGTGAAAATGAGATTCTAGTTGATAAAATAGGTTTAATGAATAAGATTACGAAGGGACAGAATTTTTCTAGTCTCGAAGCTATTAGATTTCCCCTCATCTGACCAAAAAGAAAAGTGTCCGGTTATTGGAAGTGAGCAGTGATGACATGACCACCGACGGGATGTGGGGGCTTTGGGGTTCTGTGGGGTGTCTCCTAGTGGGGAGCATGGGAGCCAGGCGAGACAGGGGACAGATTTTCAGGCTGCCTTGCATGCTCTAACCAGAATGTCTAGTTTTATTACTGGGTTTCTGAACAAAATTTTGTTGGGAACAAGACTTTTATTACGATAATAAATAAAATGAAATGGATTCAAACCCAAACCGAACAACCCTTCCAGGCAGCAAGCCTGCAAATGTCATTGCTAAAGAGAGGGTTGGGTCGGTGGAAGCAGACACGTGGTGTGTGCGTGTGCACATGTGTACATGTGTGTGCATGCACGTGTGTGCACGTGTGTGCACGTGTGTGTGTGAACCGCTTCTGAAGACCACAGTGAGACTCCATGGCAGACAGAGGACGAAATGCAAGCCATTTGATTCCTAGACCTGTGTGGAATCTATTTGAATCTGAAAAATCTAGAACAAGGTAGAAATAGCAAAATTTTGTGTCGATATATATATATATATATATATATATATATATATATATATATATATATATATATATGCATGTTCTCTAGTCGCAACCAGTCATATACACCTGAAGAGAGATTTTCCTGGGTAGTTTAAATGTTTTTGTTCCTGTGATCTGTTCTAGAATCGTGGAATGTTTGGCCTAAGAGAGGCCTCACCATCTAACCCATCTCCCCATTTTTCAGAAGAGGAAACTGAGGCGCGGACGAGTTCATTACTTCGGTGGGGTCACACGCAGCTTATCGTCCAATCAATGCTCCTGGGGGCCTCATTTTCCGCAAAGCCGGGCGCACTACCCGTCTGCCCGCAAGGAGGAGACTTCTCCGTGCCTCGAGAGGGAGTGATGTAGACAGGGAGCCCGTAATTGCAGATGACATTATCGAAATGAAATAAAAACAAGAGGTTATTAGGCCTTTATTCAGAAAGACGAGTGTAGGGAGTCAGAGGACATTGAGATTCCACTTTATCTCTGGCAATGGAAGGACGGTGATGTGTGTTTTCTTCTCTGCAGACCTAGAAGGCAGCGATGGACGCCACCAATGGTTTGCTTTCGGTAGTGGGAGGTCGCACAGTTAATTCCCATTATAGGAGCAGAAGGAGCGATTGAAATTAAAATTAAATTTAAATTTAAATTAAAAGGAGGATGCTTACGTGTGTGTGTGTGTGTATATATATATATATGTATGTGTGCATGTATGTGTATGTGCGTGTGTGTGTGTATATATATGTATGTGTGCGTGTATGTGTGTGTGTGTGTGTACATGTGTGTGTGTGTTTGAGATAGGGAGAGTAGTGGGGAGTAAACAACAAATACATCTGCGGTTTGGGCCAGCAATTATTAGGAGCTGCTCTAAGCAGGACACACAGCTTCACTCTCTGAGGCCAGATCTCGGGGCCGCATGGGTCGGGAAGGCCCTCCCTCAACTATTGATGCCATTTCTTGTTTTGCTTTACAAACCAAAAGGTAAACACCTTCCTTGCCAGTTCTGCTGCCACCTAACGAGGCCCCAACCTCCTGACTCCGAGGAAAAAAAAGAACATGAGTAGGATGAAAAGCAGGTATCTCGATAAAGTTTTATTCTTCATCCTATTGTTGTAGAGACAGTCAGTCAATTCAGTCATCCCTCCAAAATACGTTTATGGGTGACCTGCTAAGTACGAGAACATAGGTGATAAGGATGTAGTGCTTGGTGTTAAGTACTATAGTACTTTGCGCTGAGTACCCGGTACTTGGTGTTAAGTACTCCAGGAGCCTGCTGCTCAGAGTGTGGACCATGGACCGGCAGCACCAGCATCCCTGGGAGCTTGTTAGCGATGCAGGATGTCAGATCCCGGACCTGGGGAGCTACAGTCTGCATTTTAACCAGAGTCCCAGCACTAACACATGGCTTTCTTATAGCAGTGTTTTCGTAGATAGTTTGAGGAATCGGGCGATCGAACGGGCAGTGAGCCTCTCCAGGTGACAAGCGACCAGCTTTCTGATTCCTCGTGGGACCCGGCTTGACTTCCCTGCAGGGAAGACCGAGGGGAATAATGCTGCTTCGGTCCCATCGGGGTCCCGGGCTGTGCGGGGGGCGGGGGGAACGCCCGCGTTACGGACAAGGGCGCGAGCGAGCCTGGGTTTGCAGCCCGGGAGATCTTGGGTCGTGTGTCTGTGTAGCCACAGCATCAGTGTTATTTCATATTCTGCCTTTGCCCCCAACGCACACGGCATTTTCGACCGTTTCAAACGCCTGTTGTGTTTCTGCTCAGCAAAGACTGACTTCCCCACCCCGTGTCCGTTTCACACCTGTCCCAGGAGGCTGGCTCACCCAGCGTCCCGTTCCCCTGGGGAAGGGAGGTTTGAACTGCCACCCGGGTCAGCCCCAGGCAGGCAGCCGGATCCGGCTGCTTGCAGAAAATATTGCTAGCGACACGCACAGAGAAGGCGGAGAAAACCGAGCTGAACTTGAGCTGCTGATGAGAACGTCTCTGCTCTCCGGAGTCCTCCTGCAGCCGCGCAGAGGTGAAAATGAGATTTCCCCGAACGGTGATTCATGGCTCATTTCCGGCCCACTGGTCCTTCTCCTGTTTCAAACGTCCAAACTTCGTTATTGAAGAGCGGGCCACTTGTCAGCGCTCAGCCGTCACGACGGCTCCCCACGCGCGCCTCTGTCACCCCCAGCGTTATATCCGGAACATTTCCTGACCTCTGGAAAAGTAGGAATAAGAGTGTGATGAACCCTTCTGTACTCTTTACCTAAATGAACCAACTGTCTACAGTAGAGATAAGAACATACATTCACGAAATTGAGAATAGAAAAGGAGAGAATCCATGAAAATGAAAGTTGGTATTTTTTTAAAAGATCAACACGATCGATCAACCTCTAGCCAAACCGATCGGGAAAAAAGAGAGAAGACACAAATGACCAATGTGAAGCATGGAAAAGGGACATTATTGCTGACCCTTCGGTGTAATAAATGAATATGAAAAACAAATGTATGTCCATAAATCCGGCCATGTAGATGGAATGGAAACATTTCTTGAATGACACAAACTCCCATAGTTCACTCAGGAAGAAAGAGCTACCTGGCATCGTTCTAGATCCGTTAAGGAAACTGAATTTGTAGTTAAAACACTCCCAGCGTAGAAACCGCTCCTCGCCTAGATGGCTTCGCGGGAAAATGCTGTCACACACGGAAAAAATTAATAATGCTAGTCCTGGACGACTTGTTCCAGGACACAGAAGCAGGGCGGGGCTTGGGAGAGGCACGGGAGAGTTGTGCAAGGGCGGGGCCAGCACTGGGGAGGGACAGCTGCCACACGTTTTGCAGGTCAGGTGACTTGGTTGCCTTACCCTTTGGGTGCCTGGTCCCAGCTCAGTGCAGAAGGGGAGAGACACCCCCCAATTCATTCCGTAAGTCTCACAAGAAAAAGACAATTACATGAACATAGATGCAAAAATCCCCAAACCTATACTGACACATCGAATCTAAGAATATATGTATATATATGACCAAATAGAATTTACCCTCATGCAAATGACGGGAAGGTTGTTTTGGGCTCGGTTTGGTCTCATTGAATGCCGGATGGACGCGGGTTCTCAGAGGGCCCGTCCATGCCCGTTCCTTGCTATGGTTACTTATTAGATTCATAGTCAGCACCAGATGTGTTTTCCTGGATGAGGTGAGTGTCATTCTGCAGTGCGCACCTGCCCAGGTGTTACCCGCAGCCTTTTTCTCTAGCTTGTCCCATCCCAGAAACCCCTTCTCTGTGTTCCTTGCCACTCGCGGTCACAGCGCGTGCCACAGCAAGGGTCTGTCTCCCCCGCGTCTCTCTTCCTGCTGACTAATCGTCGGTGAAGGCTCCGCGTGTGCTCGCTTCCTTGGTTGTCACCGGTGCCCTAACCTTTCGTGACACTCCTCCACTGAGTAGTCCGAGGAGAATTAGATGGAAATGAGGATAAATCTGTCCAGAAATGGATTCTCCTCGGAAATATTAGCAAAGGGGGAGTAGGTGGCAGAAAACCTTAAATGTCACTAATAAACACGTTTCGGGTTTCAACAAAGGAAGGGCTTCCGAGGCGCCCCGCTGTGCCATTTCAAGGTCCTGGAGCTGGTTAATTGTCCCGCTTGGGAGAGGGGCATGCTGGGTTTCGGAAACAGACTTTGCATCGTGAAGAAAGTCTGAATTCTGGGTAAAGCCATTTATTCACTTAAATAGCTGTTGACTGCCTCTGCTGTGAGGGACCGTCTTGCCTGCCAGAGATTGAAAATGGAGGGGACGGTCATGATTCTTGTCCTCGGAGCGGCATCTCTCACAGCAGCGTTCGTCAGAATCAGCAGCTGACCCCATTCCCTGTTGACGATAGGGACTGTCTACTGAGTCATCCGTTCTCAGACTATTAGGTTCGTCGTCTAAGAACTGAGGGACCAAAGGATCTGTACTTTTGTCGTTTTTAAAAGATAGAGTCCTTGAGAAATATGGCCCGTCGCTCTCCACTGGTGATTCACGCCATTTATGCCGGAAATAGCCGTCAGTGTGTGAGGAAGCAGGGGAGGGTGCCCTGGGTCTGAGTCACCTGCAGGGGGAGCTGGCGAGGGCTGGAGACGGATGGAGGGGCAGTGGGGGGACAGCGAGATGACCCACCGCCACGGGAGGGAACACCCGCGAAGCTGAGAGAGGCCATCCTCGGGAGCCCCTCGTCCCATCTCGGGGCCACCGAAAGAGTCTTAGTGTGCGCTCACGGCTGTAAATCCTCCTGGAAGCCTTCCTTTTATTTATTTATTTTTATTTATTTATTTTTTTACCTAGATCCCAGACAAAAAATGAGATTTTTCTGTCTGTCTGCATAAGTGGAGAGATTGTTTTTTTCCCCCTTGTTTCTTGATCAGACATTTTTTTTTTTTTAAAAAAAGCACTTTTAACAAATACGTGTATCACGATTGGGTTTTTCTCAGGCAAAGACCCTTGGGGGGTCGGCTGTCTGTCCTCCCTGCCACCTACGGTAGCTCCGATGCCCTTGGGAGGCGGACGCCCTCAGGGGGGGCTAGCTGAGTGAGAGTGGGTGACGGGTGGAGTGCATCACCTTCGGGGCCAGCTCCGATGACGGTGACAGGGACGGAGAGAGACAGAAGCCTGGGGGCGGAGGGCAGAGCCATGGGAAGAAAGCACCACGCTTGTCCGTCCGGCCCATTCTCGCTGGGGCGTCTGTCCACGTGTTTCTGCTCACACGGGGGAGGGTCTGGGGTGTGGGGTGTGGGCTTCGAGCACAGAGGTCACGGCCCTCTCCGGCAGCATTGGGACAGAGCTGGGTGGCCCAGCCTTCAGCCACGGAGGAGACGCTGGGCGCCTGTCATCCGACCCACCCTGCTCTCGGGGCGGGAAGAGGCTGCGGCATCTCCACGCGTTTCGCTGGCCGTGATTGGACCCGGGCTTGAGAGGTCGGGTGGCAGCTTGTAAGAGTCTGGATCTGACTTTGGGGGCAAGACGCTTCCCTCGAACCCCGAAGCTACCTGAGCGACAACGAGATGTCAGCGCGAAGGTTCTCGGAGGCGTGAGTCAGCTTCCCCGCCGTTTCACGCTGATGCAGAGGCCTTTCTTCCTCCCGGCTGTGGATTTTATTAGATGTCGTCTCAGACGCAGACACGACAGGGCCCTGCAGTCCCGGTGCGTCACCCCGAACCTTGCTGGGGCTCTAGAGAGATGACCCCCTTTCCTGAAAGTTCAGCGCCTTTTTTCACTTCGCCAAACCCCCACCGATTCTGAGTGTCTTCGCTCCGGACTCCACGGCGAACTCATTAGCAGCTTGTGAGCCCGGACTGTGGGAGCTGAGCCGAGGCTGGTTACGGAGAATTAGTTCCAGGAGCTTAAATCACGGCCGCGAGTGACCCTCCGCCTGGCCGGCGAGAGCTTGATAAATGCCACAGCGCGTTAGGCGAACGCCGGCAATCAGGAGCAATAAAGCCACGAACGGATTTCAATAATTCAGTCCCCAAAGGTCGCACGTCAGGCAGGGCCGGGCTGAGCCGGATTGGGGGTGGTGGGGTGGGGGGACGCAGGAAACTCATCAGGGACACGGCCGGTTTGCCGGGGTTGGGGCCAGGACACAGCGTGATGTCGTGGGCAGCCCCGCAGAGCGACCGTGAGTAAATTAAAAAAATATGGCCACAGTTTTTTTTCCCCCTTGTTTGTTTGGAGTTAAACTGTAAATCACAACCAGTGAGACGATGTTAAGTTCGTTGTTTTACCCGATCGTCGATTTGACTGGACGTGACGAGGATTCTGGAATGGGTAGAAATAGATTTTTTTTAATCGATTTTTTTTCTCTTGAAAACTTTTTTTTTAAATAATTATTTTTTTTTAGAGCAATTTTCAATTCACAGCCAAATTGGGCAGAACGTAGACATTTTCCAAATTTAGTGTCGTTAGAATGTCTCTTATGATGCATTTCTCCTGGTGCAAAGGTCCCCATTTATATATTCTCAGAGAATCTATTCTTACCGGCAACATTTAATGATGTATCGCAAGGTCCTCGACCCCCCGTGGTTTCTCTCCCCCCTCACCTTCCCCCATCGTGAAATCTTTCTCTTTACCTATTGTTCCACTATTTTTTTTTCTCACGTTGTTTTTCTCAGATGAGACCCGGAGGTGATGTGCTCTCTCTGGCTTTGAGTTATGTCATTAAACATCTTTTATCCCGATGACAGGCAGATGGTATTTTGGTTTCTTAAAGGGCACGTGGGCAGCAGCCTCGTTCTCCACGGGCTTGAGATGCTCTCTTAATTGTCTTCTCCTTCGATACGCCTACCGATCACTGGGGGGTCTTCGGGAGTGCCTGGGGTTCTGCATTTCTGACACCCAGGGGTGCCGCTGCTGACAATGGGTGGCCTCGCTTGGCAGGTGAGAAGCCCAAGGCACACTGAAGTCCTACACCCCCCAATGGGGACCTGTTCTTTTCCAGGAAGTTTGCACATTTCTCTCTTGCTGATGATAATTTAAGAACTCTATTAGGTGAGGCTCACATGGTCCCCGTGATTCCTTTAGAATCTCTTTCTTTATTTGTCAGCTATTCGATGTTTCAGGGCTGTCCTTTAAGTGTTGTAGGGGAGCGAAACTTGCCATCCTCCAACGTGTCCCTCTGGCACGAGGAGGACTGGAGGCTGTTTATCTTTAAGACAGAAGCCTCAGGAAGGTTTTATGTCCGCCCCTGCCCCCCCAGCACCTGAAAAAATTCAGATGAAGAGCCTGTCTGCTGAGTAGAGCTACGACCTGAGGTGTCCACAGTGGGTAGCAGCTAGCAGGTGGGGGACTCTGCGAGGCCCGTTTGCGCACGCTCTTCTCGGTGTCCCTTTGTCTCTGTGGGGCGTGGCAAACACTGGCTCGACACACCTTGGCTCTTCCCAGAGCCCCTCACATCCCTTCAAGGTTCCAGACTTTTCTACCTGCTTCTCCTGAGCTCGGAAGGCGTATACACCTCCGCTGGGGGCCTCGTGTTCCCGTGGAGCACCCGGATGCACAAAACTAAGCCTGATTATTTGATTTTCTCCGGTCCATCTTTCTCGTGTCACTTTCAGCCAGGAGAACCTAGAAAGGTAGAGGCAAAGTTGTTTCTCCCTGACGAGATCTTCTTTTTTTCACTGATTTTTCATTTTCTAGTTCGTTCTCTCTCTTTTGCCACATTTGGGACACTTGGTCTCCATAGTGAATGACC
>PVKZ01009177.1:0-12116 GCA_004027375.1 Macroglossus sobrinus
CACTTTCTGAGGTGCTCATGCCAAGGGCACATTAGGGAACACCCAGGTCCAGAATGACCCAGAGGCTCCATAGCTGTGACCACCTCTTTGAGGTTGGGCAGATTCATGATTATTCCTGGAACAGGAGCAGTCTTTATGATTGTGTCCCTGGCCATTTGGATTGTCGCATTTCTCAGAGGGGCACAAGATGTCTTCCCTATTCACGTCTGCCAGTGCCCCTCAGCCTGCTCCTGCTTGGTGCCCACGAACTGTAGTGACTATGAGCCGCTTCCCCAGGGACACACACTCCATGCTCTCCATAGCCACATCCTCTCACACACATGCAAGTGGTGCTGATGGAACTTCCTAAAAACTGTAAAATAATGCATGCCAGGCACAATAGATGATCTTTTTAGAAGATGATATAACATCTATTGGAGGAAATATGGGTGACACAGCTCTCTGATTCTAGGCATGTGTATCTGTTAGCTTGCTCCTGGATCTGGAAATGCAGCTGATTTTAGAATGTCTCACCCTCATTCACTGTATTAATAACATCTGCAGTTCTTCCTCCTCCTGAGTCCAGAAGCTGGAATTGACACCATCGGCTCCCTGTGATTTCACAGACTCTACCATTTGTATCCAACGACCACCTCAACTCAACCATCTCTCAGGTCAGGTATCACTCTTAAACTTCAGGAGGAGGATCACTGCCCTTCTATTGCCACCTCAACATGATTACATCTACCAATGTTGTTGGGTTACTATCTATCAGAAAATCTGAATTACATGTCAATGCTGACCCTGAGGACCAGTTTCTCATCTTCCCTGGTGTGATGAGAACACTCACCACCACTCCGATAAGAGGCTTGAAAGTAATTCTGGTTGTTCTAAAGAAATTTGACAACAATGACAGGGAAAACAGAAAACTGAAAACACATTGGATGCCTTTGGATACTCAGAATCTGGTCTCCCTAAGTCTCCCCTCTGACTATTCAAATCTGCTATTTGACTTTTTCCATAAAATGTGTCAATTCAATTCAAGTCCAGTCCAGAAATGTCAAGGATACACTCACTGACTGCATAGGACTCTGCAAGACACAGGGGAGTTACTGACACCTCTTAAAAATTATGTGAAATCAGATAGTAATGTTCTATCTGATACTATTATTGTAAAACAAAAGAATAGAGAGAGGAATTAGAATAATCTTCAAGTCTCGAAATAAAATGAAAAAAGTAAGATGTGCAACAATATGCACACATTTTTCAATTTGTGTTTAAAAAGCAGTTTGTTTAAGTGATTGGAAAATCTTAGCATAGGATTTTTAGTTTAAATTATTTCTTAGTATAAGACATAATAAGGAGATAGAGCAAAAAATAAAATAAAAAAATGAAGCCTGTTTGTGGTATGGCAGATGGGAAAAGAAATATTGGAAAAAAATATGCCAAGAGCCACGTCATCCTGGTCTTCTCTTCTATTTTCAAAGATCCTCCCAGTAGCTTTGCTGTCTTAGGCACATATCGACAAATGCCAGTAATGAGAACATATTAGAGCAACAGTGCTCTGAAGAATCCATCTAGCTTTTAAATGTGGCTCCATTATGGGATTACATGGCACCTCCAAGTCTAATACTCAAGTACCAAGGATGGGAGATGTGACCCGGAAAGCTCAGATAAAATGACAAAGGAGTCAGTTCAGGCTCTGTGGCAGCAGATAACATTTTCTTCTTTCGAAGAACCACAAAGCCTTTAAAAAGGCAAATGGAATAAAGATGTGGGCAAGAAATCTCCATCTCTGGGATAAACTGATGGGGAGGAAGAAAACAGAAAGCAGGTTAATTGTCATAGAAAAGGCAGAAACATGAAAACCATCAAAATTTCAGAGTTAATTTTATACCGCTCTTCAAGAAATGAGAGATAGGGAGCCAGAAAAATACTAGTTTAGTGAAGGTTGAACAAACAATTCTCTTCCCGGTGGCAAAGAAAGGGAGAAGCAAGCATCTTAAAATGCTGGCAATTATGCAGATGGCAGAAAGAATATAAGACAAAATGTCATTGATGATGCAAGCCCATATAATAAGGGAGAGTGTTAAGAAGACAAAAGCAGTCTGAAGCGTTTACAGTTAGTTCTGAGTGCACAGACAGCTCAGCAAGCATTTAGAATGCATTATCTGAGTTGTAAAAAAAAATTACCCTCAGAAGTTAAGGAAATTAATCAAGAAGTTAAACATTTATTAAAAACAAGCTTAGATATTATAGGAGAAAGGTTGAGTCTGAAATGTCAACAAAAGCTGGATCAGCTTATTTCTGGCTGCAGAATGGCTTATATTTGATTCAGAGCACAAAGTCCAGATGTGGAGCTTCTGAGGCTGCATCAGCTTTGGGGACCTCAAGCCTGCACTTGGGGAAATAGCTGTTGGTCTCAGCTGTCCTCGTGATGCCACCATTGAACAACCTGGGACCTCTGACCCCTCCATGACGTTCATACCCAGGAAAAAGAAGCCAGCATTTGTTTGCAGCTAGGTAACTGTTTGGCTTGGAGATTGGGCAACATTCGAAATTAAACCCAGCCCCAGAGTTTTTCAGCAGCAGTTGCCAAGGCCTAGATTCCAATACCCAGGGGAACAAAGTCCTTTGCTGTGAGTGGCAGAGTTTTGCCTCCCCCACAACCCCTTTCGTCAGAAACATTGAACAAACATGAAAGATCATTTGAACAAACAAGGAGACTCTTATGTGCTTCTTAGCAGGGCACTGAAAACAAAGAATGTTGCAAGAATGTGCACAGAGACATTTTGGCAAAGGTGAGGAAGTACCATACACCCCTCTGTGTGTGTCTTTTTCTCACTAGGAGTGAGACTAGCAAGAGTCAGATGCTATTAAAGCTTTTCCAAAACATAGTAGCACAGAAATCCTCAGAGAGTCAAAAGGGAAAAACAAAAGGAATATTTTCTTTCCTCCTACCTTGGTCTAATTTACCTTTTAATGAGTACTTGTTACTGGCTCCTTTCCCTAGAACTCCATGAATTAAGACATATATAATATTTTTATATGACCAAAGTTTTCACCAGGGAAGAAGAAAAGATAAAGAAAGAAAAGCCACCCCCCTAGCATCCTTTAGTTACATTCAAATTTGCAGCAGACATTTTGCACGTCTTAAAGCTACATGAAACCCAAATGTCCTATTCTCTCAGGTGGGTGTGCTATTTTGGTAGACAAAGGTGGAAGGCTTATGATCTTCAAAGTCAAAAAGGACAGGGTCCAAATGATAGCCTTGTCAATCACTAGTTGCGTGACCTTGAACAAAATGCTTAATCTCAGTTGGTCTCAGGACAGCTGAGACCAACAGCTATTTCCATTTGTAAAATGGAAATAATAACATCTATCTATGGGAATATTCAAGGCAATAATGCACAAGAGGCAAAATGCACTTAGCAAAGTTATTATAGCATAGAAAGAACACAATATATAGCAGTTATTAATATTATTGTTGAAATGAGCTAGAATTTTGAAATAATTTTTTTCTCTAAATGATTAATTTCAAGCCTTTGCATGGAGCTTTAATACTGACCACCTTCTGGGCCAAATGTGTAGTATGAATGAATGCAAGCTGTATTGTGACAAAGTAAGAAAGTACTCAGTGTTAGAAATGTTGCCTACAAATGTTCAGAAGTAGAAAAAAATTAAAGTTTTCTCTTATCTCCTAGTAACACTTGTTAAGTCAGTTTTGTTTGTTCTTTCGGCAAGCACCCCAGCTTTAAATTAAATAAAACCTCTGGCATTTTTTTCTGATGCTGAGAGTTTTGAGGTATGACAATGTTTATAATTTCAATATCCTATAGTTCCAGAAAGTTTGGGTGATGACATATTGTAAATTCTGAAGTAAGAGTACATCATAAAAAATGTTTGTATTTCAAATAATGTGCATTGATATTCAGAGAGATAACTTTATAGACATGGAATCATACAGTATATATACTTTCACTCAACATTATTTTGCTCTATGTATGTCTATGGCTCATTAATTTTCTTTGCCATATGTTATTCAACTACTGTGTTTTCATTACATTCCTCCTGCTCCTTATCTTTCCCTGATCAAATAGACTTTCTGCCTCCATGCCCCAGGGATGGCCATGTGACAACAGAAAATCAGATTAAAATACTTTTTAAAAATAATTTCATAAGCCCAGATCCTCAAGTTTAAAGTTTAAACAATATATTTATTACAGGACTTCTTGACCTCCACCCTATTGACATTTGGGTGCTGGTAACTCTTTGTTGCGGGGACATTCTTTGCATCGTAAGACATTTAGCAGCATCCCTGACCTCTACCCACTAGATGCCAGTAACACTCACTCCATCCTCAGTTGTAACAACCAAAACTGTCTCCAGACATTGCTAGATATACCCTGGAGGCAAAATCACCCCAACTGAGAACCACCAATTTAGAAGAATAAATAGAAACAAATATAAGCTGCTACGTGAAAATCTAACTAACCACATAAAAATTCTCTAGATGGGAAATTAAGGGCGAAGGGAATCCAAAGAGTAAATGCTGGAATGAGATGCCTGTGAGTTGGACTTCGTAGATGGCCTCCAACTTATGGCCAAAATCTGAGGTTCAGTATCAAATGACTGAAATTCCATGTTAATTGGAGATCTCAAGCAGAAGAAACAAATGTTCCCCATGCCCAGGGAAAGCCAAAGGTAAATGTTCTCCTGTACCCTTCAGGCCAGGAGAGCAATGCTATGTTTAGACTGATAGGTCTAAGACAGCCTTAACAGTTTCCTGCAGCCCAGAGAAAGCTGGGAGCTAGCGAATGTTTTCTTAGTACCCAAGGGCTATAACAACTCAGCACACAGAGCTGTAGATCTGAGGAGGCCAGCAGCTAGACCAGGGAGGGTAGAGCAGTGATCTGTATGCGTTGGTGGCTGAACATTAAATGAAAACAAGAATGACAATGTTATCAAGGACCAGACAGTGTTCTTCCCCATTGATGACTTGATTCTGAATAAGCCCCTTAAAAAATTAGACACGAGTCCAGAGAAATGGAAGGCAGATCCAAATTGACCAAGAATTACGATTCCACAGCTTGGCAGAATAAGAGCTTAAGAAAAAACTATTGTTTAAAAATAAAGTAAATCCAGGACAATTAGACAAAAGAAAAGAAATACAAGGCATCCAGATTGGTAAGGAAGAAGTAAAACCATCTGTCTTCACAGATGACATAATTTTTGTACATAGAAAATTCTGAGAAATACACACACACACACACACACACACACACACACACACACATTAGAACTTAAAAAATAGAGCAAGTTTTTAGTATGCAGAACCAATATAAGAAAACCTACTGTATTTCTAAACATTAGCAATGAACAACCCAAAAATGAAATTAAGAAAACAGTTCAATTTATAATAACATCAAAAAAGACATATTTAGAAATAAAGTTAACAAAAGAAATGTTAGACTTATATATTTAAAACTATGAAATATTGTTGAAAGAAATAAAAAAGACCAACATAAATGGAAAGACATCACATGTTCATGGATTGGAAGACGTACTATTATTAAGATGGTGGTGCTCCACGAATCATTCTACAAGTTGAATACAATCTCTGTCTATCACCATTGTGAACTTTGTGTATGGTGGTATTTTATATAAATATAGGCTCTATTTTTAACCCTCTTTTTGATAAAGAGCAACCCTGTACCCGTTCGCCTCTCTTCTGATGATTCCTAAATCTGTATTTTTATCTGACCTTGGAATCCTTAACTGCCCGTAGGGCATTCACAGTTAGCTATGGTACCATCACTTTATGTATATGATATACTATATATACTTGATACAATATAAAACCAAGTCATGAACATGGCCTCCTCCCTTTACCTCTCACTGTCTGTCACTAATAAGAGCTTATATTTTCACTACTTTTGATAGTTAGCATGCTTTCTCATATGGTCTCATTTCTTACCCACAAGACCCTTGTGAGGTGGTGATTGTTGCTATTTCCATGTTACATATGAGAAAATCGAGATTCAAAGAGGTAAAGGAAGTGGCAGGTCAAGGACTCAATCTCAGGTCTAAAAGATCCAAATCTGACTACCATTGTTCTCATTACCCTGACCTGAAACCTCTAAGGGAAGTTTAACTCCCCACTTTCTTCTGTTTCTGCACAGCCCATCAACAAGTGGTAGACTATGTGAGCTGATAGAAGTTTACCACTGATAAGGGTTTTCTGCTCATTCTGTCTTGGTAGCATTTCACCAGGCACTTCCCATCCCCACCTTTTATGGCTTTATAAAAGGTTCTCAAGCTGCAGCATCACCAGCATCATCTGGGGCCTGAGAAAATACAGATGTTCCACCCTCAGAGTTTCTGGGATGCAGTCTTAGAATCTGCATTTCTAAACCCCTCAGCTGTCTTTCTCCACAACTGAACTGTGAGTCTGAGGACCAAGGCTCACTCCTTATATTTTTTCTGCCCCACTCATTACACCCATAAGGTTCCTCAGAGTCTGACTTGAACCCTGTCCTCAGTTCAAAATTTGCCTCAAGTCTACGTCTCCACTGATTTGTCCAGGTCTTAGCTCTCTTTATCACTCATTAGTCCAGAATCTCATACGTTTTTAGAACATTCTTTTCGCTACTGTATTAGTTAATTGTCACATGTTCTCAACTAAATTGTAGGCTCCTCGAGTGTAGGAAGCTCATGTAATGCTTGCATATTAATGTTGTTAGTCCCACCCTGAATCTCAAAAAGAATTTGCTGAACAAAAAATTGTGTCCTTAATGAATTCAACAGAGAATTAAGGTATTCAGTTATACGCAATGTAAAGAAGTAACAAGCAACAGGAGAATACCCATTTTTAAAAGTCTTGGTTTCAGGGTTTAATTTGGCTGCATTAACACTGGATCCATTTTCAGCAGGGCTTGAGCTATTTTTTCTTAAGCATGAGCTTCTTGGCTGAAATGCAGTGGGGTTGCCACTCTGTATGAAATTTGTAACTGTGCCACTTAAAATAAGTGAACTCCATGTGGGAGAAAGTAGAGAGCCAGTTCTTGGAACTTTGATTCTCTTACCTCCCAGATTTCAAGGAGCAACTCTGGCCCAGTGAGACAACAGATGGAGCTGTGAACTATTGCTCTTGGTCTATATGATATTTACAAAAAAAAAATCAGAGAGGCAGCAGCAAGGTGGAATAAATGATTTCCAGCATTCTCTGAATTCCCGTAACAATGTTGAAAGAGACATTTTCCTGAGGGAGCCATTATGAGCTATTGTGTTTGGCCATCCCAAGTCGTTTAATTTTTGCTTATTATTATTCCTGCAAAAACATTTTTAGATCTCATTCTTTCCCTCCACTCATGAATATGGTCAAACTAGCTGCCATCACTGTTGGACCAGGTTCCAAGTCTGTCACCTCACCCAGCTGTCTCTGTGAGGCTTCTGATCACAGTTCCTCATCATTTCACAGATAAATAGGAACTCTCTGGTCAACAGCTGAGCACTTAGGAGTTTCCATCATCTTTTCCTTTAGCAATCATTTAGTTGAGTACCTGCAACTGCTAAGGCTTTAAAATTATTATCCAGTGTAATCCTTGAAATGCCTCATAATGGAGGTCTTATTTATGTCACATTGATTCATATCTTTTCTTGCCTCACAGCCCCATTTCCCTAACTGTCACTGACCTAAGTTTGCTTCTCCCAAATAAAATATCAACATTTTAATTCTTACCTTTTATATTTGCAATTTAGAACATTGGATTACTATTTTTTAAATGGTCCACTGAGGCATGAAGAAGGTAATGAGCTTAGTAACATAAACTATAGTTCAGAAAACATCCCAAATATAAGCAGTGGATAGGAACTTCTTATGAAAACAGAATCTGAGTCTGTACAGATCAAGCAAGTGATTTTTCATCTAAGAAACAGGAAAAAAAGTCAAGTTGAACATATACTGTCTTTTCAGACACTTTGTCAAATGGTACACTATTTTTACACAAAATATTCTCAGCTCTCTGATGGAAGAGTTGAGTTTTTCTAGGACAAATACAAGTCATGTTTTGTAGCATGCAATTTTGTTGCTAAGGACGAAGATGAGATCAAAACCATATAGACTTCATTCAAACTCCCACTCCTTTTAGTAAAAACAAGTAATCTGCTTTTCTGCTCAGAAAAGCAGTCCCAAATTTACAAACGTTGTGCCAGAAGAAAAAGCAGAGAATTTTATTCAATTCATATTGAATAAAAATTGAACACAAAATTCCTGTATAAAACACTTCTGTGGACATCACACAAAATTCAGTGGCATAAAATGTGGAAAGGCCATTACCATCATATGTGTGTGAGCAGCTATTGTACTTAACAGTCAGATAAAAATGCCCATGTTCAAAGTATGAATTAACGTTTGGCCTATGGGCAAGTCAAGTTAGACTGGATACATACAGCAACAGATAAACCCTGAAACCATGCCTTTATTAAGTCTGACGTAGCTGGATGACCCCTTTTCATGTTGTAGCTGGGCCATGTAGAACAGGGTCTTCCACGTTCATTGCAGCATGGGAAGAGATGGAAGAGGCAACACCCGCTCTTACTCCTTTAGCCTGGACATGACATACTGGGAAATGCCAGAAGGAAACTATGTGGGACAATTTACGATTGTCCCTATCATTGTACTTGTATGAGAGAGAAGAATTAATATTTGGTTATTTCTGATTGCTAATAAGAACCATGCTATGAAAAAATGACACGTGTGTGTGCGTGTGCACGCATGCACAACTTGGAATAGCTGCCATGGATCAATGTTGATGGGGAGTGAGCTCTATGTCGACAAAAGGGGGTGTTGCCAGGTAAATAAAAAAAGCTATATCTGAATGTCGATCCATACCCAGGGTTGTCCCCAGAGAATAACCAATGATCCATGGCATAATCTTGAACTTTTGTCAGTATTTAAGAAAATGGAGAAAACTATACCAATCTTTCAAGTGTATGTCCTTTTTCTCAGAACATGCATTTGGATTATCAGTGCAAATTTTGTTGTGGCAAGAAACAAACAGCAAATACGAGACATTGCTTTTACAAAATAAATTATGACAGCTGTCAAGGTAAAGAATATTCACATGAAGTTTTGAAGTGAAGAATGGTAATTTCAGTAACGATTGTTTCTGTGATTTCAGGAAGTTTGTTCAACTGACATCTGGCAGCAAAATTTTTAGTATCTTGAAGAACCTGAATCAATCACTTCTGTTCCAAATTATAAAAATTGTTAGCATTGAGAATAGGTTGTCTGAACTTTGTAAGACAACCAAGCTATGTTGCTAATAGCTCAGCCCTTGAAAGCTGGACTCTTCCCAACTCTAGATGATTTTCTTCAATCATTGGTGAAATAGATCAATCACAATTTTGTTGGGCACATTTAAAACTCACACCCAATATAATTTTACCCATATGTGGGATATAAAACTGAAAGCACCAAACAAACATGACAAACAGAGACTCATAAACACAGACAAGTTTGGTGGTTATCAAAGGGAAGAGGAGGTCAGGTTTAAAGAGGGTCAAATATATGGTGATAGAAGGAGATTTAACTTTGGGTGGTGAACACACAATGCAATATGCAATATAATGTATTACTGAATTGTTCACTTGAATGTCACCCCAATAAATTTAACTTAAAAAATAGAAATAATAATAAACATTTTTAAAACACACTCAAATATTGTTACAGAACATGACTAAATTATTTCCAGGGTTACATGCAACCTAAGAATGGATTAGGTATTCATCCATTCACCATTATCTCCCAAGCTGAAACATTCCATCTTTCAGCTTTTGAGTGGGACAAGCCCATCAACATCACAACTGCAGGGCGCTAGGAGGTGTGCTAGGGATAAATCTCCCCATAGTGTCTGAACATATTTGGCAAAGTCATCAAATGCTTGTTATGTGCAATGACCTATGCTTTTCAGGTAGGATGCTCTAATTCATTAGAAATAAGGAATAAGAATAAAACCAATGAAAATCTTAACTATGCATCAATCCATTTACTTTCTGACCAGATATAATTATTTGTTAAATATTAAAAAAATTAGTTCCTGTTGCTAATATGAAATATATTATTTAGAATGTTAACTCCTCCTCTCACCAGGCATATTTGTTAGAGTAATGTTGTCTTTAAACCCTGCGTGGCAATCCTTGACACACAACCATGATGCTCAGGGAAAACAGGGTGAGTTGGAGGTCCAGTATCTTCCTTAAGATTATCCAACTTTTGGATGATTATTCAAAACACTTCATTGTGGAGCATTGAAGCTTCCAAATAGATACAGCAGGTCCACATGTCCCTGCACGGGAAGGCTGTGGTCCTAATGGGCAAGAACCATGATGTGCAAGGCCATCTGAAGCCATCTGGAAAATAATCCAGCTCTGGAAAAACTATTTCCTCATATTCAGAGGAATGTCAGTTTTCTGTAAAGCAAGGAAGATCTCATTAAGATCAGGGACCAGCTGGCCCTTAAGGTGCCATGCTGGTGCCATTGTGTCAAGTGCACTGGTCTGTGGCCTGAGAAGATCACTAGCAGTGAAGGCCATCACCACTAAAATCTCTGGGGACACCACTGAAGTCTGAGTGATGTGCAGTGATTAAGTCTGGAGACAAAGTGGGAGCCAGCAAGGCCACACTGCTGAACATCTATCTCCTGTCTTTTGAGCCAATCATCCAGCAGGTATTTGACAACAGCGGCATCTACAGCCAGAAATGCTTGACATTCCAGAGGAATCTCTGTATCCTCACTTCCTGCAGGGCATCCGCAGCATCTCCAGGGCATGTCTGCAGACTGGTTACCCAGCTGTTCCAACACTATCCTATTCTACTATCAATAGACACAAGTGGGGCCTGGCTTTGTCTGTGGAGGCTGACCACACTTTCCACTTGCTGAGAAGGTGAAGCCTTCCTTGGCTCATTCATCTACTTTTATGGCTGCTGCCCTCATGGCTATTGTTCTTGATGCTTCCAAAGCCCCAGCCATGGTGGAGACAAAGAAAAAGTTACAGGAGTCGGAAAAGGGCATGAGATATGGTCTCTATCAAATCACCAAAATCCAGCTTTATTTGTGAAACAAGGATAGAGTTCTACTTCTCTTAAAGTTAATAAAAACACTAGCAAATGGTTTTATTTAAAATTGTGATAAATCCTTCAAGTTTTCCTGAAATCACCTGAGTGTGCAGGGCACCACCATTAAATGGCTAATAGATGGAAACAAACAAACAAACAAACAAAACCAATATTCCAGGAATCTCCTTAGCTGCTTCTTTGAAGATCTTGAAGGAGTTGAGGGACTTATAGCTTGGCTTGAGGGGAGGCGGGGCCGGGGGAAACTAAGACAGTTGTGTTCTTTTTACCTTTTTTGTCACTCCATTTGTTCCCTGTCCACAGGTCTGAGTGGAAATATCCAAACATTTAGGGTACAGATGGTGAATTTCTATCCAAATGTGAAGTAGATTAGTCATTAATTAAAGGCCTGGAAAACAAGAGCAGCTCTCAGCCAAGGGAAAGTTCTCTACTCCATGACTGTGAGCCCCAGGGAGACAGGAAGCTTTTTTACTGATTCAACAGGCTGCCTAGTATCGTCTGGTTTCTTAATTATTTTTACCTTCAACTCTCTGTAGAAATACTTTTTCTATCACAACCCAATATGTGTGCATATATATGCACATATATGACAGAACAAAAGTTTCCCCTCCCCTTTGAAATGTACTCTATTTTCTCTTCCCTTATTTTTTATTCTGCTATATTCTTAGCACTTCCGTAGATAACATTTTAATGTTACTCAAATTCAGAACAGATCAGGGGTATGAACAGGATGTGTGAGGGGAGGAGAGAGTGACTATAAAGGGGTAACATCGACTTTCATGATGAGGGGGAGCTCTGACGGTAGGGGAGTTTATACAAATCTACACATGTGGTAGAATTATACACACATAAAGGGGTGCCTGGAAAAGCTTGTGAAATCTGAGCAAGGTCACTCATCTATAGTAGTTAGATGTATTGTGCCAATGTCAATTTCCTGGTTTTGATAAGGTACAATAGTCATGTAAGATGCTTCCATTGGGGGAACATGGGTGATGAGTAC
>PVKZ01009178.1:0-12099 GCA_004027375.1 Macroglossus sobrinus
TCTGCCGGGAGCAGGGGAGCAGGGCGGGCAGGACTGCAGTGGGAGGCAGATCCCAGGCCTGGTGGGAGGGGTGGGGGAGGGGGAGCGAAAGCTGCAGGCTGTGGGCGGGGCGAAGGGTGGCACATGGTCAGGAGCTGGGATCCTACAGGTGTTAGTGCCACAGCTGATTACAGGCCACCAGCTGATCCCTGGCAAAGCTTCCTCCCTCCTAATCCAGGGCTCCTTGCTTGTGCCATGCGGGGCTCAGGGTGGTGGAAGGGGTGGGGGCAGAGGGGGACGGAGCTTGCTGACCGGATCTGGTCAGTGGTTTGGTTGGGGCGTCTGTGGTCCGGCTGCTGTCGGGTGCCCCCCTCCATCGGAGCTTCCGGTGGGGTAGGGGTGTGCCCGGCCTTCAGTGCTGAGTGGGGAGGTCCCTGCGGGACACCATTCAGAAGAGACCATGCAAATAAACTCCACGGTGTGGCTCTTCAGTCTGGGCACAGCTCGAGCTCACCGAGGCGTGCCTCTGTCCTGTGCTGCTCATGCCAGGGGGTTAAAAAAAGAACGACTCACGCCCGATCCAAGGGCTTTTTGTGGGCAGCGCCGAAGTCACAGCCCCAAACGCACAGTCGGGCCCCTGCGGGAGCGAGGTCGCGTGTCTTCGTGGGGCCAGATTCTGCCAGCTCGAGTTGGTCAGACCAGCGTGGCTGGGACAGGCGGCCAGTTCCTCCCCTCGGTAAGGGCTGTCCTGTGGCAGGGCAGAGGTGAGTGGGCATGATTTCTGCTTAAAGGATCCGATTTCCATGTAAAAGGCTTGTTTGTTTTCTCAGCTGGGGCAGTTAGTTCCGTGACTTTACCATGGCCCGGCGCGTTCACTCCTGCCAGACCAGCTCCCACTTGAGCCGGGCTGGCCTCCACGCCCCACAGTCGGCCTCTGGTCCTTGGGTCCCTGAGGATTTGGAGAATTCAGGCCCAGGGCCGTAAATGACTTGCTCAAAGCTGATGCATAGTAGCTTTGGTGGTGGGAGAGATGGTGACGGAGAAGGAGGGTCACCCCTGCTCTCTGTCTGTCCTCCACGCCCTGCGTTAGATTCTGGTCGGTGAAGACTGTGTCTGCAGCTGTGGCGGCTAACATTTCCTGTGTGTCTCCTGCGTCGTGGGTGAGGTTCTGAGCGCCTGTGGTGGCCGTGACCTGGGACTGACTGTCAGGTAGACGCGGAAGTCCCTTCTGCAGTGTGAGCGATGGAGGTGTGGTCAAATCAGAGCTGACATCCTAAGCCACATGCCACCCGATGACCCTGCCAGCTTGCTGTGTGTGTGTGTGTAGTGACCCCATGGGTGGGCACGTGGCTGGATGAAAGGTTGGTGTCAGGACACATCTCTGTTCTAGATTCTTCTTTTTTGGCTCCCAGGAATCCTTGTCTCCTTTATCCCTGACACACTCCCACCTCGGCCCTCCATTCTTTTTCCCAGTGCTGTTTTCTCATTGGTTGACTGAAAGATAGTTTATTTTTGTGTCAACAAATGAAGGATAGGTTAGCTGAATTAACGCTAATAACCGATGACTAGTTATCTATTAATTTTAGTTTTGCAAGGCTCTGACCCTAAGACATTTTTTTTAAAGGTGAATGATGTACTCTGTTCCCTTCATTATGAATTAATAATTGTGAACATTGAATATTATTGAATATCCTGTAGGTCTCTAGTGTAGTTTATGCTGCGAAAAATCTACTATTTCAGGGAAAGGTTGCAGAGAGAAAGAAACAAAGGAAGAAGGAGGGATGAAAGAATGAGATATATTTGTGTTTGTAGAGAGGAAGTATTTGAAATAGTCTGAAAAGAAGAAATAGGCTCGAAATTGAAAATGCAGTACAGATGTCACCTGTTCTGAAGCCATTTGCTATCCACCTGAGCAGATTTAGGTACCCGTCCCTTGTTTTCCACCAGCACCTGTGTTCTGTCTTCCGTGGTAGTACTTGCCAGGGTATCTGTGAACTTGGCCGTTTGCATGTCCACCCTGAGCTGGGCGTGTGTCTTTTGCACTCTGATTACCTGACACAGTGCTGGCATGTACGAGCTGTTCATTCAGCGTTTGCTGAAATGACTTGTTGCATAAAAGCTTCGTGTGAGGAGAGCTTTCCTTCACTCTGCCTGCTGTGTACCCTAAATAACCTGGGTACTCCTGTCCTGTTTTCTATTGCTCATGTGGCCCTGGGAGAGTTTTAACTGCTAAAATGAACTAATTTGAATTCAATTTGAACTAATGGGATGTATGCAAGCCACTGCCCATTCGATTAATGGGTCCTTGTCGTCAGATGAGCATTTTAAGGGCCACTCAGTGCAGAGCATTCTGTTGGGCAGGTGGAGTACAAAGTTGAGAGGGAAGCCAAGGATGTGGGCTTTGACACCAGGCTACTAGAGTTCAAGTCCAGGTTTGACACCCTCTTCTTGTGTTAGGTGCTTAGAGGGGTAAGAGCCCAGAATGTTGGGGTTTGAATCTTGACTCTAACACTTATGGGCTCTGTGACCTGAGGCAAATTACTTAACTTTTCTGTGCTTCACTTTCCTCTGCATTAAAATGGGCTAGCTTCATGGGCTTGTGGTGGGGTTAGGGTCTTTGTGAGGGTTAAACAAGTGGCTATATGTAAACCACCTAGTACTGTGTTGATACTTGTTAACTGGTATTATTTGCTGTGTAAAACTGTATAAAACTGTGTTGGTAGCCAGCTCTTCAGAGAATTGTGACGAGGATCGTATTAGTGTCCTGTGGCTGCCATGACAAAATACCATGAACCGAGTGGCTCCAAACAACAGAAATTTATGGTCTCACGATTCTGGGATCTAGAAGTCTGAAATCAATGTACATCAACAGGACCATGTGCCCTCGAAAAAACCCTCCTTGCCTTTTCTCGACTTCTAGTGGTGTGCCAGCAACCTTTGGTGTTCCTTGGCTCGTAGATGCATCGCTCCAATCTCTGTCATCATGTGGCGTTCTCTCTGTGTGTATTCTGTCCTTATGTGGCCAACTTCTCAGGGCATCCTGGCTTCGGGAGTCCTCTCTACTCCAGTGTGACCTCATCTTAATTATTTCTGCAATGACTCCGTATCCAAATACGGTCACCATCCGAGTGATTAGGGGGTTAGGACTTCAACGTGTCTTCTTTAGAAGGACACAAGTCAACCCATACCAGGATGAAATGAGAGAATCCACGAGAAGCATGGAGCACAGAACCTAGGACGAAACAGTACTAATAAACCTTAGCTGTGCCTGTCGTCATCGAGACTGTGTCATCATCATCATGATGACTGCCCTGGGCTGGGTGGCCGTGGCAGTCCTCTCAATGTCTTTTAACTCTGTATTAAAACACGCGGTGTCCCATGTATTAATGGTGAATGGCGTGACCCATCTTACAGGGCGAGCCAGTTTCTTAATCTCCCTAGTCTGCGTGGCCTCGTCTCTGAAATGGGAGGAAGTAAGACCACTTCCTTCCTAGAGTGCTGGTGTCCCCGGTGCCATGCTTCCTGTGCTGGTGGTCCCTCCTCTCCCGCTGGTGCTTTTACAGCCCAGTGAGGACAAGTCCCCATCGGTGCCACCACACAGAAGAGGGGAGGGTCAGGAGGGCTCAGACGCGAGTGAGTCAGCTTGGATTTTCCAGACCCCCTAGTCGTTTCACAGTCAGAATGGGAAAAAAAGTCTGTTTTTTCCCCCTCTCCTCTTGAGAGCTGAACGGATTTGCTGTAGAGATGTCTAGATATCTATGGAAACAGTCCTAATTTTAGCCTTGCCACACACTTAATGCGAACTCGAAGAGTGCAGTGTTGGGTCAGGGCCCAGGGAATGGGGAAGGTCAGCTGGCTTGAAAGGGTCAGAAGAAGCAGGGAGTAGCCAGCTGAAGCAAACAAGGGAGGATGCTGCAGAAATCTAAGTGGTTGGCTTAAATCTAGAGGCGCTGGCTCCAAGGGGAAAATGGGTCTGCAGAGAGGGGCCTGGAGAGAGAGATGAGCATGTATCAGAAATTAGCATTTTAACCAAGGGAGCTCCCTCACTTTCTCCCCACCTCCCACCCCACTCTTTCTGTCTAAATTCTGTTCGTTTTCACCCCAGTGCAAAACCTTTATTATTTTTTTTTAATGTCCTCACTTTTGGACTCAGCTACTCCCACCTTGAGTTTCCATCATCTTTTATCATTCTGTTGAAGCTCTTATAGCAGCCCATTCAGTTTCGAGGTGAATCCATGTACCTTGCAGTTCTTTGTTTGTTTTTGAGCCCCTTAAGGTCAGCCACGGCCACTGTTCTCTCTGTAAGCTGAGTGGCTGTGGGTGGAGTCGCTATGCAGAAAATGAGTAACGAGTGGAGTTAGACATGACCGGTGATGTGATGTATGGTTGGCCACGTTGGGGGCTGGGCTGCCACTGGAAAGGGAAATTAAGTGAGCGAGTATAACAAAGTATGTAGAAATACTTTTGATGGGAATAATCTCTTTGGATGAAGATGGAAATTGCCTGTAATTCTATTTGGACATGCCGGGGAGAGCCACGGGCAGCACGAGGCCATCCTCGTGGTGGTGGGTGATGGGATGAGAGAAGAAATGGATGGAGGTAATTTCAGGCCATGTAGGGATCATCACGCCCCTCATGTCAGCCCTGTCGTCCCAGCCAGATCAGTTTCTAGCAGAAGTTGTCGTAGACTATCAAACACAGGAAGAACCTTAGACATCATCCGGTCCTGTCAAGACAAGCATCTTTCATGAATACTTGCTGATTTATGTGAACGTACATATGTAAATCATATGTAACTAGCATTCCAAACCTGTCGTCTCTCAGTTATTACTGCTTAGGGCGAGGCAGGTCATGATAACACCCGCCTGCAGACCCAGGGGGTTACATGGTGGTATTACCACCTGCTCATAGACGTGGGAGACCCGTAACTAGTAACGGTCCCCTTGTAACCACTTAGAAGTAAGACGTATACAGTTGGAAGAGGTTGCCGGTATTAATTCTTGCACTGAATTTTCATATGCCTCGTATTCTTTTCAGCAGGATGAAAAGCAATGTGGTTGTGGTAAAACTGGGAAAGTGAACTGGGGGAGATTGCAAGGCGGGCAGCACAGATCCAGTTAAGCCTCCTCCTTAGGATGATAAGGAGATGGACCGGGTATAGGTAGACCAGATGGCCCGAATAGTTAAGTGCTAGCGTTTGGGGCTTAAACCAGATCTTTTCTTCATGTCTACCCACCTCGACATACTAGAGAGAGTGTAGACCAGTTCCTGCCGCGTACTTGCGCACTTTATTTATCTCTTTTAATCCCACTAACAACAATGTGCAGCGAACACTGTTTTTCCTTACAGCATAACCAAGGGGAGGCTGAGACAAAGGACTTGAAATAACTTGCTGAAGCTAACGAGATCCAGGGATTCAACATATTCCCCTCCCACAACATTAAACTGTGTCAGGGAGCTGCAAACCTACCAAAATAAGCCTTTAGGTTTTTGCAAACAAACACACGTGGAGGTGTGGTGCCGTCTGCCTCCTTGCCTCCTGCCCAGTGAGTAATAGAACCGAGGCCAGATGCGGGGTGCTCAGGCAGGTGAGTCAGAGGGCTGTGTAGGAGCTTTCTGAGCAATGGGGTGCCTCCTTTTTTCCCTCTTGGGTGGCTCTGTCCAGGACCAGCGAAAGGCTGTCCTGGACAGAGGTGAGTGCTGCCTTCTCCATAGGCTCAGTTCCCTCTGGGTAGGACAGAGGGGAGTGAGCAGTCCCAGCTGACAGGGTGAGTCAGAGCAGAGCCCAGAATAGAAGCCGGAGGGCATGTATGTGAGGGCTGTCTCTATCCCAGTTATTCGCGGTAAAGATGATTAAGCTTTTATACATAACACTGTGTGCAGACTGCTTTAGGATCATTTATTAGTGTCGCCTGGCAACAGCTCTCTGAGTTGGCCACACCCACCATAGAGTCATTAACTGTATCGGTAGAGTCCAGCTCACTATCTGCATTATCCCAGCTCCCTCATTCATTCATTCTTCGTTCAATCAAGCACTTTTATTAGGCACTTTTTTGGGGATACTTTTATATTATATTCCGCAGAATTCTTTTTTTATCGCTATGAGTATTTAATTTGTGGTAACAACAGAAATATTAGTGTCCTCTTTGCATCAGAATTACCCCACTTACTGAGACATTAAGCACCTTGGGAGCAGGGACTGTGTTCATTTCTCCTTCTAATGCCCTGAAGAATGCCTAGCACCTAGTAGGTGCTCTGGAAACATTTGTTGAAAAGCAAATGTCTATGTGTTTGCCCCTCTGGGAGATGCTTTCCATATCTTCCTAATTCTCCCAGCAACCCATCCTGCATCTTAACTGTGCCTGTCCCCCATTTTGGGGCGCCAGCTGATGAGCAGTGATCATTATCGTAACACATAGCAGATACCCCTCATCTTGATTTGAATACTGTTGCTACTATTATCCCCATTTTACAGATGAGGGGTGAGGCTCAGAGAGGTTAAGTCACTTGATTAAGATCACACAGATCCTCTAACTTCAAATCATTTCTTTTGACCTCTATACCAATAGAACTTGGTACCTGATGGAAATACTTGATATCTGCACCATCCACTACTGCAGCCACTAGCCACAGGTAGTAATTGAGCATTTGAAATGTGGCTAGGGCCACCGAGAAACGGAATTTTTAATTTCATTTCACTGTAATCAATTTAAAGTTAGATAGCCACATGTGATGAGCGATGAACATATTAGCACAGCTCCCTACTGGGCTATCTCTAAATAATAACCGCTCATATTAATTATGCGCTTAATATATGCTGAGATTTTTTAAATGCTTTCCATGTAAGTGATTTAAGTCAAGCCTCATAACCGCAAATGAAGTAATGAAGATCAGAGGTTACGTCCCTCCTCCCACCCCCGAGATTTTGTAGCTGGATGCTACCCCAGCGAGAACTCTGCCTGACCCAGAGTTTAAACCATCTCTCCGCTTTTCTCCCTGTTTTCCATAGGTACAGCAGCGGATATCCCCATGAAAAACAAGATCTCATTGTTCTAAGTTTTTTAGCCTCAAACAGTTCTACCCACTTCCTTCTTGGAAAGCGATCAGCCCATATACAGGCTTATGAACTCATTGTTCCCACCGAACAGCTCATTTAGATTGTAACATTTATCTATTTGAAGTAGGGTTGTGTCACTGTCACTCTGAAAAAGATGCCAGTATTCCTGGTTCTTACAGAACCAGGATGTTCTCTAAGGAAAACAGACAAACCGCACCAAACCTACCTCTTTGTGTAATGGTGGCAAGATCTCACCATCTGTCTGGGAAGGAAAAAAACGTTGAGCCTGACCCAGAGTTTACCGGGTCTTCTCATGCTGGGCGAGGCACGTGACTGCGGCCAGTGGGCATGTGACGGGACTTTCCTGCTCCCAGCAGCAAGCACTTTGCCTTCTCGAGGACTGCTATATAAGAGTGGGCTCTGTGTAGCGCGGAGAGTGACTGAAGAGAAAGCAGAGGTTGCTGGATTTCGTTCCACGGTAGAGGTTGGCAGTACTTTGTGATAAATATTTGTCACAGTGTATCCTGCATGCTGGACTTGGGCTGTCATCCATCCATGCCTGTGTCCCCTGTAGACATTGAACCAATCTAGAGGCAGGGCCAGGAGTCCAGGTAGGAGCAGAATTGGCATAAAGGTGATCAGGAGAGACACATAGAAAGAGAGTGAGGGAGAGGCCTGATGGATGAGACTACCCCAGGTGCACAGCCAAATATAGGGCGTGATTGCGAAACCCAGGGACCACAGGCCCGGAGCACTTGGGGTTCTGGGGAGAGCCTTGTTCTGAGGGCCTTGACCAGTCAAATCCACATTCTTCTTCCTGTTGCTGTCTCAATATGGTCATGCATCTTCCAAAACTAGCCCTAACTCTCTGTTCATCCATCCACCCATCCACCTACTCATGTACCCAGTCATCCATCCATCCATCCCGCCAGCCAGCCAATCAACCAGCATCTGAGTCTCGTCTTTCATCATGGTACTGGGAATAGCTCGTAAATGAGCACCATCCCTACCCTCAAGGAGCTCACAGCCTTGTCTGGAGATATGTATTTAGGCATGTGTTTCTGAAGAAAGGGAAGGAAGGCTTGCCTACCTCACACCCCAAGACCAGCTGCCTCTTGCCCATGTAGCCTCCCCCAAGGAATACACCACCAGCACTGTTCTCTCTTGTCTTTATCAAACATGTACTTGTTATGTGTATTGTGCTTGGAGTATTTAGTTTATATTCAGTGTAGCACTTTATTGCATCTTTATTGTAACTTTGATGAAAATAGGGGCCTCCATGTCTTCTTTGGGACCCAGATCAATTTCAGGCATTGGTGGGGACACTAAGATTATTGAGGTAAATCAAAGCCCTTTAAACCTAAAAGGGACTTTACAGTCAGCAGGGATCTGAAGGGTCCCTCCCAGCTCTCCCCTCTTTTCCTCTCTCAGGTGGGGCCCATCAGGGTAGGCCCTGTCTTGAGCCCTGTCAATCAGTGGAGGAAGAAAGAGAAACCTCACCCCTCACCGAAGACAGAAGTTCGCTGAAGCTTGTAGCACCTCCACACGCTTCTCAGTCACCTGGAAGCACGTGAGGGATCAGTTTTGCTGGATTAACAAATGTGGATTTCACATATTTGCTTTGCACTCAGGCGAAACGGAAATGCAGTGAGAGCATACTTAGACAGCTCATCAGTTACACAAAAAAACTCCAGGTAGCTTTTGGTGTCTTCATACACCAGAGGACCACAATTTAAATCTTGAAAATAAAAAGCCATCTTATCCGCCGCCCCCCCTTTTATTCCTAATAAAGTTTATCTGAGGCCAGAACAAAGTCCAAGGCCTGGTCCTAGAAATGGGACAGCATTGTCCTGTCATTGTGAGGTGTGCTGGGCCCCTGTCCCCATCGTGAAGCAGGAGGCCATCGAGCAAGTCGAGAGGTCAGAGGTCCTTCTACCAGCATTACGGGAGTGTACTATGAGTCAGAGACTTAAGTCGTGTTTTTTTTTTTAATTGATTGGTCTCAGTTACCCAGTGAGGCTGTATAATCCCCACGTTATTAGAAATGAAGGAACTGAGAGGACACGCCCAAGGTCAGGCAGTGATTGAGTGACACATCTGGGACTTGAACCCTAATCTGTTGGCTTCTGTGTTCCCATCTGCCACAGTGCTGAGTGGAAAGGCGAGGGCAGTGAATTCCATACTGAGGCTCGATAGGGAGGGAATCCACTTTCTGGATATCATTCCCGTGACCTTGGGCAGCTCCACCGACTTTTGGGCCTTTATTCTCATCTACAGAATAGGTCAGTAATACTAGTAATATGGTGACTCGACTTCTGGCAGCCACGGTGTCAGCTAGGTCCCCTGTGAGCGAGTTTATAATCTAGCTATGGGCGAGCCCCAAACTCAACTCTGGAAGAAGTAAGAAGACGGTACAAGATTGCGGTGTCATTCAAGGCCTTGAGCCATCTCGTGCCAGGCTTGGGTAACTGCTCAGTGATAAACGTTAGTCCCCTTCCCTGGGAAGGTCCTGTATTGTTTGTGGCGTAGTTCAGATGTCACCACCCCAGAGAAACCTTCCTTCCCTGAGGATAGGGACCCTCCAGCGCCAGCTCCCAGGAGGAGTGAGCGGACTCTTCCTTTGCTCCTGTAGTAGCTGATAGGAACTTCTGATGTAGGCTTTTCTTAGTGTCTGTCTGTCTCTCTTGTTTTAATAGATATTCATGCAGTAGTGTTTTTTTTTAGCCTTTTTTTTTTTTTTTTTTTTTTTTTTTTTTTTTTTTTTTTTTTTTTTTTTTTTTTTTTTTTTTAGTTTCAAGTATATTGTACATTGGATAGACACATATAGTTTATAAAACGGTTCCCCTAGTTGCTCCTTGTCTCCTCTGGTTTTCCACCTAGCCAATATATTAATGCTAACTGCATTCCCTATGCCGTGCTCCCCATCCCCGTGACCATCTATCAACTAAAACCAAAACAATAATTCTTAAAGATCTGTATTCACAGCACCCCAGTATTCATGGCAGCACAATTTACAGTAGCCAAGGTATGGAAGCAACTAAATGCCCATCAACAGACGATTGGATAAAGAAGTTGTGGGTTGTATATACAACGGAATATTACTCAGTCATTCAAAGAATGAAACCCTATCATTCTCAACGACATGGATGGACCTAGAGCTTATTACGCTGAGTGAAATAAGGCAGACTGAGAGCGATAAATACCATGATGTAGCCTTTTCCGTGGTGCTTTTTCTTAGGGGTTTGTGTGAATCATCCCCGTCACTAGCACTGAGCTCTTAAGGACAGGGGACTGTGCTTCTCACTCAGATCCAGGACTCTCCTTAGGGAGACACAGGAGTGTTTCCCTTTTCTGCTCCTTTTTGGGGTCACTCCTGGATGAAAGGTGGTGAGCAGAAGTGGCTTGCATGACTCCAGCCTTGGCATTTATTTGCTGATCCACGAGCCATTAGGCGCAGGATCGATGAGTGGCACCAAGTGCAAGGTCGGGGAGGTTCGTGAACATTGTCGTTGCTCATCCTCACAGCAATACTGAGAGGCCAGGCCTGGCATGGCAGCGTGTCCATTCGGCAGGTGAGGAGCCCGAGGCTTTGAGAGATTAATCACTTGTCCAAGGTCCCACAGTGAGGATTCAAGGCCAGGCCCGACATGTTCTGTGACAATGTGCTGCCATGAGCTGTATCCGCTTTCTTGTGTTGTTGTGATAATTGTAGGCTACAGGTGTATGTGTGTGTGTGTGCGTGCGCGTGCGTGTGTGTGTGTGTGTGTGTGTGTGTGTGTGTGTAGGTGGATGTGAGTGGCCATGGGGGACATCTAGCAAAACTGCAGGGCTAGGCTCCTTTTGCAGAGTGGGTGATAGTCAAGGTTGGCGTCCTTTGCCCATTGGTGGCTACACTTGGCCACCGGGTTAACCGAGGGGAAAATGAGTTTGCCGTTATCTCCTTGCAGGCGCCAATGTTCTTTCAAAGTGGAGCCTGGGTGAGAATAGCAGGATGGGGCTGTGCTTACTGACCTTTTCCTCGTGGCTGCATAGACAGGAATAAGGAGCGTGGGAAGAACAGGAGGAGACAGGCCAGGAAGCCGAGGCAGAGGCTGCCCGGGCGAGGCTGCGTCCCTGCTCACTGGGGCTAAGGAGGCTTTCCAGCCTTGCCCACTCTGAGGTTCGGGGCAAAGGAGATGGATGCACCGTGCCAGTTTTTGTGGCAGTTGAGTGGCAGGCTGGTCTAGGGGGATCGGGCCAGTGGCCGTGTTGGTTTGGTACCCGCTTTGCCCTGGCGATCCCAATGAAGCTCACGGTTATGAGCACCGAGTGTTGGCCAGGCACTTTCCTAAGCATTTTCCACGTGCTTATTCTCAGAACCGTCTCGTCTGAGCTCTGGACACCGCTGCTGCCCTCTCAACGCTGAGGATGGAGCTGGTCCGGTGACTTTCCTCGGGCCACACTTCCTGTGGAGTCGAGAAAGCAGTTTTGCACCAGGACATTCGACGCCAGATTTTCTAACTGCTGTGATTTCTCTTCCAGGCACTTACTTTGTCTGGACCACAGCTTTACTTCCTACTTTGAAAACGAAGACAGTGGGGGACCCAGACCTTTAATTTGAACATGCATCGTGCACCAGGGCCTATATTTAGATTGTGAACCATTATCTTATCTAAATCTTGTTTCAAGCCCCAGGACTTAGATATTATTGCGTCCATTTTTTAAAAAAATATTCTTTGTTTTTAATTGCGCTACAATGCACATAAAGTTTACCATCGTAAGCATTAAATGTATAGTTTTGCAACGTTAAGTACATTCACTTCACTGTGCAACCAATCTCCAGAATTCTTTTCATCTTTCAACACTGAAACTGCTCCCACTAAACAGTCCTTCCTTCTTCCCTCCCCCAGGCGTGGCAGCCCCCATTCTACTCTCTGTCTCTCTGAATTTGATCCCTCTGGATACTCTACATAAGTGGAACCATATAGTATTTGTCCTTCTGTGACTGGCTTATGGCCCTTAGCGTAATGTCCTCCAGGTTCATCCACGTTGTAGCGTGTGTCGGAATTTCCTTCCTCCTTAAG
>PVKZ01009179.1:0-12110 GCA_004027375.1 Macroglossus sobrinus
ATATTTGCCAAAGCTTGAAAGAAACCAAGACTGACCTTTAGTAGGTGAATAGATAAACAAACTGGTACATCCAGACAATGGAATAGTAGTGATAAAATGAAATAGGCTATTAGGGAACAGAGGCAAAGAGAGAGATGAATAGCTGTACTAGATTTAGTGGAGTGACCACTTTGTAAGTTATGTGAATCTCTAATCACTGTGCTGTACTACTGAAACTAATATATTATTGTATGCCAACTATAATCGAAAAACTCATTGAAATGTAAATATGAGCAACTAATTGTCTGTTATACTTGATTCTATTCTATTGATCTATATGTCTGTCCTTATGTCAGTACCACACCGTTCTGCTTACTGTAAGTTTGTAGAAGTTAAGTCAGGAAGTTTGAGTCTTCTAACTTTCCTCTTCTTTTCTAAGATCGTTTTGCCTATTCTGAGTCCATTGAGTTTTCACAATGATTTTAAGATCAGCTTTTCAATTTCTATAAAGAATCCAGGGACAGAATTAAATCTGTAAACCAATGTGGAGAGTGTTGCCACCTTCACCACATTAAGTCTTTCAGTCCATGAACATAAGATGTCTTCCTATTTACTTAGATCTTTTGTTTCTTTCAGTGGGGCTTTGTAGTCTTCAGAGTATAAGTTTGGCACTCCTTTTGTTCAATTTTGGCCTAAGTATTCTATTTTTGATTCTATTGTAAGTGAAATCATTTCCATGATTTCATTTTCTGATTATTCATTGTAAGTATAAAGAAATACAATAGATTTTTATGTATGTGTATTGTATTCTACAACCTTGCTAAACTTCTGTATTAGTGCTAATAGTTTACAGTAAATTCCTTAGGATTTTTCTATGTACAAAATCATGTAATCTACAAATAGAGATAGTTTTACTCCTTCCTTTCAGTTCTGGATTTGAATCCAGAACTGTGTGGCTAACTCGTGTGTGTTACTCTGGCTCACACCCCTATAATTCAAGGGTTCATGGATATCTAAAAGGTATACACATTGGCTTCAGGCAGCCATTAAACTCCTTGAAAACCTGTACAAAATGTTGAATGTAGGCACATATGTTCAGTTTTGCAGGGGATAATGTACAAATTTTCCATCAGATTCTCAAAGACATTTATAACCCCACTTGAGTGTTTCCATAAAAGTATAGTGATTTCCTCTAGGTACTGATAAAATTTTCTTTGTTTCATTAAAGGTTTTTAAAAATTTCTAATCAGAAAAAAACTTTTTAGACTAAATATTTTGACTAAATATTTAGACTAAATATTTCATACACTGTATGAAAAACTTGGCTATCTTTTGAGGTGTTAATTTCTCATTTTGCCTAATAATCCAATGAATTGCTTTAATATATTCTGTAATGATGATTCATATCTACATAACTTGGATAAACCCTTTCTTTTTTTGCCATAGTGGATTCTTTTTACATTCTACATTTGATTTGCTAATATTTTATTTGAGAGTTATATTTAAGTGAGATTCTTCTGTGTTATACACACACACACACACACACACACACACACACACACATACATATATACATACACATACATATCTTGAGTTACTTTGGCTACTTGTCAGTTTCTTAAAAAATGATTCCTTGCCTTATACGATTTTTGAGTACATTAAGTGCATTCTATACTATATTTTCCCACATTTAATTTTTTCTCTCTGGCCTACTTAGCATGATACTCATGGCATATTTCCAATAGTATTAGTCTCTGTTGTCCGATTGTGATAGTAAACACTGTTGCTCTGGAAGTTTAGGAGTGGGCTTGGACTGGTAGCAGGAGACAGTGGCCTGAGTCCTGGGTTCCAGGCTTAGAGCCTGTGGACCAGGAAGGTCTGAGCCTCTTGCTGGCTGTGTGATTCTGATCAGTCCCCTTCCCTGTTAGTTTTCTCTTTTCTCTTCTTAGTGTAAGGGAGAGGGCCTGAATGAGCATGCAGATCACTTACTTCTTTATTTTGAGTCTAGCTCTCAGTGAGCCCCCGTGAGTTTCAACTGGCAGGCAGGGCCACTGGAGTCCCAAACTCCCCAGGGATCTGGGGGAAATGCTCTCAAGAGGCCACACCCTTCTCAGGCTACCAGTTAGCTCCCAGAGATTTCTGTTCTGGTGGAACAGGTTTAATCTTGCCAACCAGCAAGCTCTTTTTGCCTTGCCCTCCATCTGGCTCAGTTCCTCCCCAGCCCTCTCATATGGGCTCCCAGGAGCTACAGAAATAAAGACATTCCTTGGTCTAGAGCCAAAGCAAACTCCAGCTTGCTCCAGAACCCGGATTTCCTGCTAGGATACCATCCCAAGGGGCATATGTGGGTGGGAGTTTGCTCAAAAGGAACCCACAGGTCCCTGGCCACAGAAAGTAAGTTTTACTGCCCTAACAATTATAGCACCGAGTCAGCTTTTTAATTCCACAAGAGGAAAATGATGCCTCAATGATGAAATTCCTTCCTCTAAGTTGTTTGAGAGGTTGAGGCAAAGCCAGGGCAAGCACCAAGACCTATGGTCCCTACCAGTATTTAGCCAATAGGAATCAGCAGTGGTGGCCAAAAATGATTTGAGGTGGCAAATGGAAGAGCATATCATATTTCAATAGTTATGTTTTATTTTAATATAATAGAGAAAAAGTTGGCATGTCAAATCTATGCTTTTAGATAAGATTGCTTAAAATGAAGACAAAAAGAACATTTGAGTAGTTAACAATAAGTCGGTTGAACTAAAATATTAAGAAATCAATTTATAGAGAAATGGCAAATGCCAAAAAGGTAACATAAGAGCAACTGAGCTTTAAGAAAATCTGGGTCCATCAAGTTGATGGGTTTGAATTTATACACGTGCATACAAAGACATAAATAAACCTTCCTCCAACAAGCAAGACCAATTCAAGTCAATTATTGGCTGTGAGTGGGTGCCAAGGCCAACTACTTCAAATCCTGGTGCATTCTCTCTTTCCTCAGACCAGCCAGGGAAGCACACATGGCATGTACAGAGAAGACCAAAGGATTGGACTGTGAACTTAGGAAGAAGTGAAACAGAGAGAGAAATCCAGTGGTCCAGCAGCAGTAGCTCTTCCTTTGGTCAACCCTCCCTCTCCAATGATGCTCAGCCTAAGTTCGCCAGACCCTTTCCTTCCCACTTGCCACAGCTTGTCATTGTCCTCCTTCACCTTACTGCTGCGGGTCGAGGATGCCATTTTGCATGTAGTCTGCTCACTGCTGGGCAGAGTAAGGGGCTTATAGTCCTGGACAAGAGGTCAACCCTGAACCAGTAGCCCAATTGTGCTGCTATCATTCCCCCAGCTGGACTCCAAGGCTGTCGGGCCTGACAGATTTGTATGGAGGAACATCTTGACACAATCTAAACAACAACAACAACAAAAACAACAACTTTAAACTCTTTTCCCAAAATTAAAATGTTTTCTTTCTGCCTGCAAAATCTATAATTTCAGTCTATTTTCAAACAAATCCCAACAGGAAAATGAAACTTGAGTAGCTGATTTGAAAACTCATCTGAATGAGAAAATACTTAAGAATATATCAGTATGTGGTTAAAAAAATTAAAAATAAAAAAATAAAAGAATGTATTGGGCATTTTGAAAAGCTCCCCAAATACTTTGGTAATTAATACAGAAAATCCAGAAACAGATTTACATTTATGTGGAAATGTATCATGTGATAGAGGCAGCATTTCAACCAGAGCTGAAAGAATGGAGGGTCAACAAAAGCTTTGGAGGAAACTCACTAGATTTTTTGAAACCAATGTTAAATTCTTGTTCACACCATTTATAAGAATGAATTCCAGGTGTATTAAAAAGATAAACACAAAAAAAGTTTATAAAAGTTTTAGAAATAAATATACACAAATATTTTAAAAATCAAATGGTGAAGGAGGCCTTACTAAGCAAGAAAGGAAATCTGGAAACAAAAAGTAAATGACTGGCAGGTCTGAGTACATAAAAACTAAATGAAAGATTCCTTAAACAAATTAAAAGACTAATTGTAGACAGAAAGAAAGTTATTTACTATATATGTAATGTACAAATGGTTAATACCTATGTTGTACGAACTATCTCACAAATTAATTTTTAAAAAGGTAATTAGGAAGTAGGTAATGATCAAACAGGCAATTCACTGAAGAACAAGTAAATGTGGTCACTAAACATGAAAATGTGTTCAACCTCACTTGTAATGAAGGAAACAAATTTAAAACAAGACACTAGTTCTCACTTATTTGTTTCATCATGGCCATATTCTACCTGTAGTCCCGTCTGCTTTTTTTATTTAACATAAGCATAGATTAATAAAATGGGTCTATAGCATGCTAAAATCTTCTTTCTATAGATGCATGTTACTTTATTATTCCCTTTGTGACTGAAATTTGAATTTTTTTCTACTTCATTCTTCTAAGTTCTTCAGCTATGAGCTTCCCCGTAATACATCCTCAGACTAAACTCTCTGAGAGGAGATGGCTAGGCCAAAGAAAAAGCACATGAGGAAGGACAAACCCAGCCCTAGGGGACTGCATGGATGGAATTGCTACCTGCACCCCCACCCCACCCCAGAGCAGAGAAGGCTTGTCTGCCCCCTTCCTTGCTCATCAGGGCCTTCTCATTCTTTTAAAATTATTTCTAATCATTTTGTAATATATACAAATATCAAATCATTATGTCACACACTTGAAATTAATGTTATATGTCAATTATATCTTAATACAAAATTATATCTAATCTGTCCATTTGTTTGGCCCACAGAAGGTGCTGCTTTTTTTTCTTTTTTGCTTGTTTTTACTGACTTTCAGGAATTCCTTTTATAGTTTATCATTTGCCATTTTATGTGGTTAAATCTATCAAACTTATGCTTTGTTTGTTCTAGCATTATTCCCAGGCTTAGAAAGTGCTGCTTTATTCCAACTATGGAAACATCCACCTAAATTTTATCTCGATGTCTCACAGGGAACAGTAATTTCTACTTTGGAGAAAGAATGACCAAATTCATTCAGAAAAGCCCTTCCTACCCACTCCCCAGGGTAAGTCCTAGAAGGGGCCCTGGGGGAGCTGGAAGGGACAGTGATGTATTGCTTGGTAATTTTAAAATATATACTGTTTTTTATATTTTAATGTAGCCATTTGATGGAGCTGCTTCAAATTTGTTAAATAAAACTGGCCTTCCCTAAATATCCTGTTCATAAAGTTATCCCATTCTTTTCTTTTACAATTTTTTGACCAAGAAGAAAACTTTACTTTTCTTCTTCAGTTTCATCTTGTTAGCGGCCAATGACTTCAGAGAGGATAACGGAGTACCATATCTGGAACATTCTCCCTACAACTCCAAAAATCTCAGCAATAACTTCAAAGGAAATGAAGTTAATTCAAAGATTCTAAGTAAATGGAGGGACGTTTTGCCTCTGGCCCCTGGCAAAGCTTTCTCCAGGAAAGGAGCAGTGTCTTCAGCCCTTTCCAGTAGTTTCCCTATCCAGAAAACCAGGAGAGTTTGACAGATGGCTGAAATCTACCTACCTATTCACCATCAAGGAAACAAAAGGAAGTTCTGAAACAAGCCAAGGCCATTTTTTTTTAATGAGGGCAAAAATGTGAAAGCTGAAAAAGACCCATCCATGACCCAAAAGGAGAGTCAGCTAAAAGGAAGAGACATTTGAGAAATGTCTGGAACACAATAGGGAAAAATGTTAAAGAGGAAAGAAAGAAAAAAAGGAAAGGAGATCACACAGAATGAAAAACCAAGGGTAGAACAGAAGAAAGTTTGTCGGTATCAAAAGGAACTGAAAGAAGAACTTGAGATAAATTAGAGTATTATTTTAATTTGTCAAGTCATAAGTAAATTACAAATGCAAGATTCTGCATGTTTCTAAATAACAGCAAAGTATTACGCATGAGAGGGAAGGAAGCTTATGCTCATGACTCTCCCAGATGGCTGTCTCTCCTCTGACTCCAGATTCTCCACTGAGCCCTGCATCCATCTCCCATCTCTAGGCTAACAGTTTTTTCCCAGGGCCATTTTTTTGCATTCAGGACCATACTAACTGCCTGTGGCTGGCTGATCTGGGATGTAGTCCCCTGGCCAGGCAGAACCATCAGTCACTCTCTGCAGGAATATTATGAATGAACAGGGGTCTGGAACTCCAACGCTTGACAGCACCAAGAGGCGAGGTTTCAGATGCTGCAGCCAGCCTGTCAGCAGGTGCCTGGAGTTGGCCTGGCCCTGCTCCTTCCAAGGTTTGACCTCTATTTCCCTTAGTCCTTGAATCCCCCACTAGCCTCTCAACAAATTCCCCCTTCCCTTAGCTTTCTGGGGAGGAAGTTACACCTTCCCAGTTTACTTCCTTCACCGCATAAATACCTGTGGAAATGGCCAAAACGTATAAACACAGAATTGGTCAGTTTCTCATTCTTCAGACTTCTAGGACAATGGCCAAACCTGGTCCAAAGTCTGTTGGTGGTTCACCATGCTTAGCTCCCTGGGATTTCTTGGCTGGGGACTCTGCTCCTGCACTGAGCAGTCATTATCAGGTGGGAAGAGTTCTGCTGCTCAGGGACTGGGGAGCTCCCAGGTGATCCCACATAAATTGCATGAGGTTTTCCCTATAGATTAACCACAGAGTTAGTACATTCCCACTAAAATCTTCTCACTCCAGAAATCTGCTGGGACTGCCTCCCTTGCCAGACTCCTGCTCTGCCCCACAGGAAGTGAGTGTCAAAATAAAAAAGCAGCTAATTGATTCATTAATTCAATGGGTGTTTCCTGAGCACCTACTACATACTAGGCCCTGTTCTAGACTCAGGAGACAACAACAGGTAATAAACAGATTCATGCAGCCCATCTAGTCATGGAGTAGACATTCTAGAAGACCAAGGTTGGTATATTCAGGACTTAATAAACAAGAACATTTCAGGCAGGAATAAAGACCACAATGAAATAAGATGAGACAATGAGGGAAATAGCCTGAGCAAAAGAGCAGGATTTTTTTGGCCCAAGCAATGGGGTAGGCATCTTTAAAGAGGGACTAAGGGGAGGTCATGCAAAGGGGAGAGGGGCAAGGTGGGGGTAAGGGTCAGTAGGACACTGGGAACCCTGGTCAAGAGTGGGGGTGAGAAGAATTGGAGGGTTTTAAGCAATGGTGGACTAATCTGATAGATGGTTTAAATAGTTCAGCTGTCTGCTGGATGGAGAATGGACAATGGGAGGACAGAGGTGGATGTGGGGAGAAGATGAAAAAGTGATAGGTTGAGGCTAGATTCTGGAGGCAGTGCTGACAGGAGGGTGAAGGAAATGGAAGACTCCAAGATGGCTTCTCTGTTTAGGGCCATTTTCTGAGATGAGGAAGAGTGGAGGAGGAGCAGACTTGGGGTGGTGGGGACAAAGAGATCTGTTTTGGCCAGTGCTTTGGTTGGAATTGTGTCCCCACAAAATGCATATGTTGAAGCCCAAACTTGAATATGATGGTATTTAGAGATGGGACCTTTGGGAGGTGATAGGTTTAGGTGAGATCATGACAGTAGGGCACCCACAGTGGAATTAGTGTCCTTATAAAAAGAGACTAGCGCTCAATAGCTTTTTCTCCTCTACATTGAGGATGCAGCGAGAAGGTCGCTGTCTACAAAGCAGGAACTTCTGTCCCTCACCAGAAACTTAATCTGCCAATGCTTGATTTTGGACTTCTAACCTCCAGAACTGTGAGGAATCAATGTCTGTTAAGTTAAGCCACCCAGTCTATGATATTTTCGTTAGGGCAGTCCAAACAGACTAAGGCAGCCAGGTTAGTTGCAAGAGGCCTCCTTGACCCAAATATGTCTGTATGAGTAAGACATTCCTGTTTCCTGTGTAAATCCAACACCTGGTGACTACATGGCTTGGATGTTTGGTGTGCTATTTGTCATCAGACTTTCAATGTCCATCTTTGGTTCATGATCACCCATATACACACAGACCCCTCCATGCTCCCCCAGAAGATTATACAGAAAGTGTGACTTCACAATTGCATTAACTGTCATGCTTGTCCCTGTAATTCTGAGGCCTAGCATGTTCTAGATGGGCATCGGTGAGAGAGAAGTGAACAAAGACCATTAAGTTCATATAGTCATTCACACCCATACCCATTGCCTATTTCTAATTATGAACTCATGTTTTAAAAATGTTTTATTTTGAAATAATTTACAGAAGAGTTGCAAAACCAGTGCAGAAAGTTCCTATAGACCTTTCACCACATGTCCCCTCATATTAACGTCTCCTACAATCATGGTGCTTTTATTTACCAAAGCTAACACATGATCATGACTACTGTCCTATTATGTGAACTGCAGGCTTGATTTGGATTTGACAAGTTTCTCTCTAGGGTCTCTGTTCAGGATACCATCTGGATCCCACATTGCATTTGGTTGTTACAGCTCAGTCTACTTTAGTCTGTGGCTGTTCCTTAACCCTTCCTTGCCTTTCATGATACTTTCGAACAGTGCTGATCCCTTAGTTTGGAATGTCCCTCCATTTGGTTCTGTCTGATGCTTTGTCATGATTGGACTCATGTTATGCATTTTCAGCAATTCTATAGCAAGACCACAGAACTGAGGTGCCCATCTTATGTATTCTATCAGAAAGCACTTCATGGCACTGTGTCTTATAAATATGATGTTAACCTTGACCCCCAGCTAAGGTCGTGCCAGCCTGGAATCTCCACTGTAAACTTACTATTTTCCACTTTGTAATTACTAAGTATTTTAGAGGAGATACTTTGAGACTCCGCAGATATCCTGTTTCTATTTGAACTTCCATCCACTAATTTTAATATTTGTTAGTGGATCTTGCCTGGAGCACTTATTATTGCATAATTCTAGTGGTGACATTTTTATCCTGTTTCTTTTGCATTTATTAATTGGAAATTGCCTGTAAGGAAGAAGTTAACTCACTTTTCAATATCAATAATTAAACCACACTGTAGTAAACAGAGCCTGGGATGAGAGGAAGAGCAAAGCTTGCAAGGACAAAGGGTAGCCCAAGTCACTCTTTAACCTAGCCCTTCTCCATGCTCACCGTCTGACCTTTTGCTACCTTCACCCTAGCTGTGACAGATCTGTGCTGCTAAGCGGTCAGCAGTCCCCTGTGTGGGTCTTGTGTGTGCTTTAGCAGGATCTCTACGCAGCAGGACCCTTCTTTCATCTCCAAGATATCCTGCCCCTGTGAGAAACTTTTTCTCACAGGGGCAGGATATCTTTCTGCCTCCTTTCCCTTACAGTTAAGAATCTTTAGTGATGCTTCCCCTCCACACACACACACACACACACACACACACACACACACACACGAATACACACACACACACACACGAATACACATGCATACACACATTCATAAACATACATAAAATTGTACATATTCTAATTGTAGATGTTGGATCATTGTTTTTAAAAGGCAAACAATTAAAGAAGACAATAACAGTAGTTTGGGTCTTTCTATAGCTCAGTTAATTCATAGAACTTTAAGAGAAGATACTATCATTATTCTCCTTTACAGATGAAGAAATTGTAGTTTCTGCAGTCCAAGTTCAAACATCTAGTGAGTGGCAAGGCTGAGAACCAAATCCAGGCTTTTTGACCTAAGGCCTATGTCTTGCTCTAAAAATTAATCCTGGAGTTGGCTTGGTCAAAAGTTGCCCATCTTTGATCTCTGGTTCCGTGGCAGATCTGCAACCATTCTCTTCCCCTCTCACCTTCTCTTTCTACCCAGAAATGTTGTCAGCTTCACATGGTCATGAATAGTAACTAAAGCTGCCTGTTTCTCATAGCTTTACCAGCACTAGGTGGTATTCACATCTCTTGTGTTTGTCAGCCTGAAGGAAGTTTTAAAATATTAGTTTATTTTTAATGTGTGTTTAAAATGTATAAATTTGCACTTAATATTCACCAAGCATCAAAGTTTTCTATTTCTCAGCAATTTAGATATCTGCTCCTGTCTTTCCATGAAGGCCTTGCAGCACTGGGGTTAATGCCCCACAGGCCTAGGGCTGATACCCTGGTTCTGCCATTCCTTAGGATGACCTTAATGTGAGGATAGATTATACTCTCTAAATTTCCTGTTTCTTATCTCTAAAGTATAAAACACAGTACCTACTTTAAAACCTTGTTCTGAGGAGAATACAGATTAATTTATTAAGGGTATTGGCACCTCAAATAGTAAAATTTCATTGTCAATATTGCCCATTATATTCAGAAGATATTTATCTTTTTTTCTTACTGTTTTGTAAAACCTCTTTATGTTCTTAGAGTATTAACTTAGTGACATAAACATTTAGTTTTTCTAGTTGATTATTTATTTATTCACTTTCTTTGTGGTGATTAATCCTAAACTTAATTTCTGAATTTTTTTTAGTCAAATACAGTAATGTTTTCTTTTACAGTTTTTGACTATAGTGTTATGCTTATAAAGGCCTGCCCTATTTTATATTTATTAAAAGAGTCACCTGAACTTTTTTCTATTATGGTATTTTAATGGCTTTATTTATCTTCACACTTAATCAATCTGGAATTTATTTAGATGGAAACCATGATGTAAGTATCCAACTTTAATTCTCTAACAAATAATAAGTCTATTGACCTAACACCACTTTTTAATTTATTCTCACCTACTATTTTAAAATATTACTTTCTATCACAGGATAGCAACAAGAAAAAAATTCAGAGATGCCCTAAATTAAATTACAGCAAGCCAGAGAGTGAAAAGAAAAAAGAGGTTAATCGGTTAACACTGCAGGGTAAAACCAACAAAAGACTGCTTACATTTCTGAATTTATGTTGGAAATTTCAATGAACTCCCTGGTTGCTATTTCTATGATCATCTAAAGAGAAGAGCCAGGCACCACTGCCCACCAGGTGCCCTACTTCTTGTTTATTATGAACTTTCCTGACTATTGCCTACCACTAATCCAAAGGAGTAAACACTTTCTCCTTTATAGACTATATGCCTTACTCAGAACTAGCCCCACTTCACCTTTTCCCACCTCTTTTTCTATACCCAGTGTAAATTTTTTCAAAACAACTTAATGTCTTTTGTTTCCAAACTGTTTCCATAAAAGCACTTGTCAACTCCAGGCTGGCAGACATGTTGTCTTCCCCATTTAGCCCTGCTGCTGATGGTTTAGATTATATGCCCAAGGACATGTTCTTTTTTTGGCTAGTTATGGTCCAATAAACCCTTTCTTTTAGAAAAGCTTCTGGCTGTGAAAGTTTTTTAACAATAGGTTTCACAAAAACTTGAATTCTTTTATAGGTTTGCATTCTTGTACTAAAGATTCAATGTAGCTGTATATTGTGATTTCTGTCTTAGCAAGCTCCACTTTGTTATCATGGGGCAATCAACAGAGTGGCGAGGGCAGCAGGCACAAACCCGAGTGCCAGGGTTCAGTCTGGAGGACAGTACTGGGCGGGCTATCTGCACACAGTTAGTGCCCCATGATCTAATGCAGATCCAGCAAACTGGTTTCCTGATATACAAAGTGCATGAAAACTCCTACTTTCATTTCCTCAGGGGTTGTTGACAAGCTCAGGGATGATGAGCTAACACCAGTCAGTGCCAGTAGGTATTACAGAGACTGCATTTTGGGTGTGTCATAGGCTGCAATATTCATTTTAAAGCACAAACTCCGTGCCTCAGAATGTGACTGTATTTGGGGAGAGGGCCCTTCAAGAGGCAATTAAGATAAAATAAGGTCACTAGGATAGGCCCTAATCCAATTTGTCTTATGTCCGTATAAGAAGAGGAGATTAGGATACACACACAGAGGGAGGACCATGTGAGGACTTAGAGGAAAGATGACCATCTACACGCCAATGAGAGAGACGCCATGATCTCAGACTTCCAGCCTCCAGAACTGTGAAAGAATAAAAGCCTGTTGTTTAAGTGGTCCCATGTGTGGTACTTTGTTACAATAGCCCAAGAAAATAAATAGGGGTTGTGAGTGCTCCCAGTTGTGGTGGCCTACTGGGGCAGCACTGGGCCTCAGAAGCTGCCCCACAAGGAGGCACCAGGACCCTGTGATGAGCTTGTTATCCTGGTATGTATCAGATACTGGAGCTCTAGGGACCCAGGAACCCTG
>PVKZ01009180.1:0-12109 GCA_004027375.1 Macroglossus sobrinus
TGGGATTGATGGGAGTTGCTCTATTATGGTCTGATGCCAGCCTCCAGATAAGTTGGTTTTGTGGTGCCTTAAGAGGGGATTCTCCATAGGCCAAGGTCAGCTGCTGCTTTTCATTACTCAGGGCTACCCAGTAGGAACTACTGAGTGGTCTGCCGATGGTTGTTACTTATGCTGAATCTATAGGTATGTGGAAGAGACAATGCTGGTAGGCAGCTCTCAGTTATCCTCTGTCCCTTTTTAGGGCATTTTATCAGAGGGTCAGTGCTTCTCCCAGTTTGACACTGCCTGTCAGTCCCTAAAACTGTAAGAGCCTCTGAGTGATATTCATGTTGTGTGGAGCAGGAACCCTGGGATTCTCCTGGACCTATTGCATAATTTTTCTCCTGTCATTGCAGTGTCTGTTTATATGCCAACGCTGTCTCTGTGGCTCCTGTACAAGTTTTCAATCATAGCATGTTTAGTTGCTGTCCACCTTGGGCCTGAATGTGCCACCCCAGAGCAGTGGCAGCTTCCAATCGAAGGTAGCCACCAGGCATGCTGACCTGGGACCTTTAGAAGTGGCCCCACTGCTATAGCCTGTGCCATGACCATGGCCACCTGGAGAAAGCCACAAATCATTTTGCAGATGTCTGCCACCTGCACTGGGCTTTGAGATGACTGGGGGAGGCCAATTGTTGAGTTAAAGCTGGCTGCCACCAATATTGGGCTAGAGGCTACTCAGCAAGCATTTCAAGGCACAGCATGTCCAAATGCTACTTATGAACCTTCAAGAGATTATAGAAAAGTCTGCAGCATAAACCAAGATTTTTTTTGTATGGCAAAGCCACTGAGAATGTCGTGGGTGGGTCCATAAGTTGGAAGAGGCAAGGTCTCAGGGAATTAGCAGGATAAAACTATTGGTGTTAATTGATGGAGACTCAGATATGGCAGCTGCCTGCATCTGCATGCTGAGAGGAAGAAGAGTTCAAAAAAGAAACAGTGGATTCTGTTAGCACTTCTGTTTCTAAAACAAAAGCACATCTAACCTTTATCCAAAAGCCAGACTATTCAGTTTCTTCCTGTATGTCCCTGTCAACTTTCAAGCCACTGCCCTATCACTGGAGCTCATAGTAAATGAGTTCATAAGTGAGTAAGTCTGCGTGTGGCCTTTTTTGAAAAGTGTCAGAAACTCCAGACCTTTTTCTCTCATTGAGCCCCAGTCTCCACTGATTTTCACAGCTAGAAGGTGGGGAATTTTCTACCTGGCCCTGGAACAGTGGGCTGGGAAGCCTTGTGTGGGGCTGGAACACTTTGCTCTTCAAGAGGGGCCACCACAGCCAGGATATCTTTGCCAATTTTTAAACACCACACATGTGTGTGAGACTAACCTATTCCCCATTTCCACCCCTCCTATCGGTCTCATGGTGGATTCTTCTGTTATCCTTAGTTGTAAGAATTCTGTTCAGCTAGACTTCAGGAAATTCTCAATTGTGGTAGTTCTGTAGTTTAGTTGTAATTTTGATGCAGTCATGATATAAGCACTTTCTCTACTCAGCCTTTGTTTCATTGATTTTCTTTTTCTGTGCAAAAACTTTTATGCATATTATATACTTTTTAAAAACATGTGAAAATGATGTTTCTAAAAGTGCTAGTTTTATAAACAGATCAAAATAATGTTATCTATGTTAAACACTATGTTCTTATATACTTTCATACTGCACAGTGAGATCCCCAAAAGAGATAGTTCTAGACTATGTTTAAACATGTTTTGTTAAATTTATTGGGGTGCCATTAGTAATAAAATACTATACATATAATAAAATGATATATGCATATTGCATTATGTGTTCACCACCCTAACATCCAATGTTAAATCTTCTGTTACCATATATTTAACCTTCTTTACCCTTATCTACCTCTTTCTCTCCCCCACATCCTTATAGTAACCACTAAACTGTTGTCTGCACTTATAGGTTTTTGTTTAGTTTTGTTTGTTGCTTTTAGTTTTATATTCCATATATGAATAAAATCACATGGTTCTCAACTTTTTCTGTCTGACTTATTTTTCTTCACATGACAATATTAAAGTTCATCTATGTTGGCACAAATGCAGTATTTCATCTTTGCTTATGGTTGAGAAATATTCCATTGTATATATGTACCACATCTTCTTTATCAATCATCTATTGAAAAGCACCTCAGTTACTACCATATCTTGACCACTGTGAATAATGCTGCAATGAATGTTGGGGGATATATATATATATATATATATATATATATATATATATATATATGGAATTATCGGGTCATGTGATTATCTTATTCTTAATTTTTTGAGAAAACTCCATACTGTTTTCCATAGTAACTATACCATTTTGCATTTCCACTAGCAGTATACGAGGGTTCCTCTTTCCCACAAATCTCCAACACTTGTTAATACTTATTTTGTTGATAATAACCATTTTTACAAGAAGTATGATGTGGTATCTTATTGTGGTTTTGATTTGCATTTCTCTAATATCTAGTGAAGTTTAGTATCTTTTTGTATGTCTGTTGATCATTTGTATGTCTTCTTGGGAGAAGTGTTGGTTCAGGTCCTCTGCCCATTTTTTATTGAATTGTTTGTTTTTATTGTTGTTGAGTTGTATGACTTGTTTATAAATTTTGGATATTAGGCTCTTATCAAAGGTGTTGTTTTCAAATATCTTTTTCCAATCCATTGGTTGTCTCTTTGTCTTATTGATGATTTCTTTTACTGTGCAGTAACTTCTTAGTTTGATATATTTCTATTTATTTATTTTTGCTTTTACTTCCTTCGCATTTGATGTTAAATTTATAATATTCTTTCTAAATCCAAGGTCTATGAGTTTAGTATGCAATTTATGCATACTATGCAATTTATTGTTTCAGGTATTATATTTGTCTTTGATTTGTTTTAAGTTAATTTTGATGTATGATGACAGATAGCTGTCTAGTTTTACTGTTTTGCATGTTGTATTCCAATTTTCACTATATTATTTAGTAAAGAGACTTTTTTCTCTATTGTATGTTTTTAGGTTCTTTGTCAATAATTACTTGTCAAAATATATGTGGAATTATTTCTGGGCTCTCATTTCTTTTCCATCGGTCTGTGTGCCTTTTTTTCTCCCCAATATCATGTTTTAATTATTGTCACTTTGTGGTATAATTTGAAGTCAAGCGGTGTAATATTTCCAGCCTTGTTCTTTTTTCTCAGGATTTGGTTTTAGCTGTTCAGGGATTTTTGTGCTTCTATATAAATCTGATAATTTTTTAATCTATTTTTTTTATATACGGTATTGAGATTTTGATGGGGATTTCATTAAATTTGCATATTGCTTTGGGTTATATGACCATTATAACTATGTCGACTCTTTCAATCCATAAACACAGAATATCATTTTATTTCTTTATGACTTCTTTAATTTCTTTTAATAATGTCTTTTACTTTTCATTGTATAGGTCCTTCACATGCTTTGTTAAGTTTCTTTCTAGGTATTTTATTCTTTTCATTGCAATTTGAATTTTTTTTTTATTTTTTAAATGAAATTGTATTGTTAATATATAGAAATACAATGGGCAATCATCAGAAATCTCCCCCAAAATAAAAGTCCAGTACCAGAGAGCTTGTGAATTCTACCAAACATTAAAAGATTATTTAATATCTGTCCTTCTCAAACTCTCCAAAAAATTGCAGAAGAGATAATACTTCCTAACAATTTTTATGAAGTTAACACAACTCTAATACCAAAACTTAGTAAGAAACACACACACACACACACACACATACGCACACACAACTACAGACAATATCTCTGATGAATACTGATGTAAATATCCTAAACAAAATACTAGCAAATTGAATACAACACATCAAAAACATTATACATCATGATCAACTTGGCTTCATTCCAGCAGTGCAAGGCTGGTTCAATGTATACAAATCAGTCAATGTGATACAGAACATAAAACAAAGAAAAAAGTCACATAATTACATTCATAAATTCAAAAAAGCATTTGACAAGATGTAGCATCCATTTATAATAAAAACGCATAATAAATGGCTATAGAAAAAAGTTACCTCAAGATAATAAAGATCATATATGACAAATTTCGGCTAGTATCAAACTTATCAGTAAAAAACCCTGAAAACTTTTTTTATAAGATCAAGAATAAGACAAGGATGCCCATTTTCACCACTCTTATTCAATAGACTGTTGGAAGACTTAGGTAGAGCAATCAGACAAGAGAAAAAATAAAAGGTGTTCAAACTGAAAATAAAGAAGAAAAATTGTCACTTTTTGTATATAATAATTCTTTATATATGAAATCCTAAAGTCTCCATCAAGAAATAATTAGAAACAATAAAGAAATACAGTAAAGTTGCAGGATAGAAAATCTACATTTAAATGTTTTAATAAAAATTCTTAAACTAGGAAAGTTAAACAAAATTGTGTCAAAAACCCTCATATATCCATAATCTATCTTCCACAATTATCAGCATTTTACTTCCTTGATTCATTCATACATTCTTTCATCCCACCTCTCCACTCAAGTATCATCATCATCCTAATCCTCCTCTTCATCATCAAGATCTGATTTATCATTTTTATTCTTTTCTCACCTAAAAATATACCTGCTTATGTTCAAGCCACAGAAATATTCTCTTATGTTCCTTTATAAAATCTTTATAATTTTAGCTTTTATGTTTAAGCCTGCAATCCATTTTGACTTAAAGTTTGTGTATGGTACAAGAAAAGAGACTAAAATTAGGTATTTTTTCTTATACTTTATCCAGTTGTTACAGCACCTGTGATTTAAAAGACTTTTTTTCATTAAATTGCTTTCAGATCTCTCTTGAAAATAAATTGGTTCTATTAATATATGTCTGTCTTATCATTTTGTCTATCCTTATACCATTACCACTATGTATTTAACACTGTAACTTTATAATATGTCTTGAAGTTGAATAGGGTCAGCTCTGCTAACTTATATTTGAACGTTATATCTTACCCCACTTTGCAATCAATTTTTAATATTTATTTATACCTTCTAACCTTAATTTTTAAAAATTTACTGAGAATCTAATATATTCTAAGAGTTTTGGAGATATCCATAGTGAACAAAATAATTACAATCTTTACCTTTTTGGAGCCTACATTTCAATGACAGTCCTGATCACCTCCTCATAAAATTCACGTTATAATAATTGTTCAATCTCCACTTCGGGTCATGATTTGTATTCACAACAATGCCCTCACACCCCCAGATTTCTCAACACATTCTCAGATTACATTAACTTGACCAAATGTAAACTCTAGCACACTCCCTTCCCACAGGAAAGTGCCTGTGGTTTACTCTAGTTTGGGTATCAGAAAATTATGCCCATATTTGTTAACTCTCTATTACCTTTTCCATAGTATCTACTACAACCTGTCCATGCTCTTCAAGATTTCTAACTCTACCCTTTCTCCCAAGTAATTGAACTTTTGCCCTTATTAATTTCCCTTTTAGAACTTTTTAAAATGTAGAACTCTTAGAGCTTTTCTTTTTAGCAGCAAACATTTTTTAATGGAGAAGATACAACTTTTCCACGTGTAATTTCTCAAACTCTTTCCCACTCTGTAGCTGTGTATTTAGGTTAGCTAGAAAAAAATCTCAATCAAACTCTATCAAATTAGTTTCTATTTTCTACCATCAATCCCTATGGTGACCATATCTTGGGTGTAAAATTTCCAGCCACAATTAGTCCCTCTGCACAATGGGATAACTCAGGCAAAAGCCTGATAACTGGGTGGAGGCCTTTACAGCTGTGAAGTGAGAGAAAAGTCCTTCTCTTCATCTTCAAAAAAGGCAAAAGAAGTCATATTAGACAGAGTTTTTAACAGTTTATATAATTTTCTTCAACGACCTCCACAACTTTTTTCTGCTCAGAGAATCTATGCAGCACTAAACCCTAAACCTGCATTGATGTTTAGATTCTTTTCCTAATGTTTAGGATTTACTGGATAGAAAATATTTAATTAACATCCTCCACAAAAACCCCTTGAAATCATATAGTTTTTTTAAAAAAAGAATGATTTATATTAATTTTGAAAGAAATTTAAAATAAATGAAGTATATAGAAGGAGGAAAAATACTTCAATTTCTCCCCCAACTCCATAATAACAGCTATTAACATTTTGGTGAGTATGATTTCACCCATCTCTGTGGCTGTGCCCATGTGTGAGCTGTACCTATCTACTAAATTCATACTATTCCATGGATAACAATCCATAACAATACATTGAGATGCAAGAACCACTTGGTAATAAAAGAGGACTTTTAAATCATCCACATTCTCCTAATATTTTTTCCTGTGAGTGTTTTATAGAGAATTATCTAATTCTGAGTTTCTATGTTCTCATGAATGTCATGAAAATATATTTTCAGTCCTGATATCAGGTTTATTTTAAATCTAGAAGACCCTGTGACTGTGAGTTACCAAGTAGGATTATTTTAGGAAGCTGTAAGTAAAGATCTTACATTAGATACTACCTGCAAGTGAAAATAAGACAATCTATCCTTTTCTCATTTGGGCTTCTCAAACTCAAAATGAGTTTTTGCAAGAAATACAGCATAAAAGAACAGGAAAAAATAAAGCAAGAGAGAGAAAATATAAGTGTAACCTCTTAGAGACAGTCTCCATATATGCCAATTGTGCTATTTTTTTCTTGTCCAAAGCAACATATCTGTAACAGATTGAGACTAAAGTGAGATAAGTGAGGCAGGAGCCTTGGACACAAATGTAAGAGAGTGACAAAAAAAAAGAATAACTTTTCAATATGAAATTCAAAATTAATACAAAAAATCCACAAAAGATCAAAATTTTAATAAAAATGAGGTCAGTAATAATGTCATGTCAAGCCATATGGGATAAAATGGAAAAAAGTAATTCTACTGATCCTATAATTTTTGTATTGATCCTGATTTTTTAAACTATTAAATGAACTATAAGTTATCCTGATTACTAAGTTTCTAAGTGCCCGCTGAAATTTTATGATCAAGCAAGAACATCATTCTTCTCACCTAGACAAGCCCTTGTCTTTAATGTGCATAAAAAACATCAGTCTTCTCTGAGATCAAGAAACTTTTTTATCCTGACTCTGAGCCAGACCCCACTTCCCTTATCCTGAATGATTTGAAAGAGGCCTTATGAGCAAAAAGATAGATTGGACTTGGTATCAGCTGCATCCTTTTCCAACTGAACCACAATTCTTTACATAATTTAGAACTTACTCCAAAACTTCATTGAAAAACATCCAGGCATGGAGTATAAGTTTGTTTCTCTTGCATCATATGCATATGCAAACAACTTGGTGCTAATCTCTTGTGCAATAACTCTTCTCAGAACAAATTTACTCCTTTATAAAAATCAGAAGTCGAAACTTTTACAATATACTTGTGTTATTGCTTTTGCTTAAGGTTGAGCATAATCTCAGAAATTTGGTCATTTAGTGTAAGTAATAACATATTATGTTGTTACTAATCATGCAGTGTTCTCTGTGTTGTACCCACAAGTACTTAATACCCTTTTATAGCACATTAATAATGACAATAGTAATACAACAGACATTAATTGTTCTAAAAGCCTCTTGGAGTCTTGCCAACCCCAGTGCTGACCACTTGTCTGCCCAGTCCAATGTACATAAAGCACTGTCATCATTCAGAGGTTTTCAGTGGCAAATGAACACTTTTATTTCCTAATGTGGAATTTTGTTCCAAAAACATTATTATTCATAAGAGTTAAAGTAGTAAACTTTGTTAATAATTTGATTCTTATTACTCAATATGAATCCAATGTTATTTTTATAATATGAATTTAAAATACACTATTTATTTTTTGTTAGCCCTGTTTTCTTGAATAATGGCAAAGGTGGCAGAGGAAACACTGACACACTTAGTTCCGATGTCCTGTGAAGTGTGTGGCTAGTTCAGATTGCTATACTTTTTCCTCTAAAAAATGTTTTTCCAAACCCTGGCCCTGTCTCTGGGAGTGCTTTGCATGTGAGCAACATATGTCATATGATTATGGAAAATATAAAACCTTGGTCAGTTAACAGATCACATACATACAATGTGATCCAGTGAGTGACCTGACATCAGGTAAGAGATTGTTGGGGCTTCTCTTCAGCAAACTATCAAAAAGGAAAAGCTTCTATATGTTGGAAGAAATGCTGAAGCCTTAATCTTTTCTTCAGAGCTGATTATAAGCAGATATTTCTTAGGCAAAGATGTCAACCTTTGACATCACTAAAGATTTATTTTCTTCAGGTAAGGGCCTGAGAGTAACTGCTCGTATTCCACACATTTATTCAGTCTAATTCTGTATCAAACCCTGCAAGATACTGGAGACAGAAATAAATGAGACATAGCCGGGTCTCATTTCAGTGGGAATGATTGAGATAATTGTAGATAAGATGAGAGTATGGAGAAAACACCTGGGGTATAGTGTGAAGAAATAAATTTTTCCAGGTAACAGGTATGATTTTCATTAGGGAGGGTGAATAAAGGTGAAACAGAAGAAGGAGAGAGGGATAGGGTCTAAGTAGGTAAAAAAAGGGTGAGCAAAGACATATAAGCAGCATGCTCCTGTTTTTCTCTGTATTATCATGACCTAGAATGATGTCTCATACCTAGATATTCAAAGTAATTTATTGAATAAATGAATAAAAACAGAAACATTATACATAGCATCTGGGCTAGCATAATATAAAATCATATTGAGATCAAGACAATATAGTAGGTAAACACTGTGCACACCTCCTATCATGACCACATCAAAATTGCAACTAAACTACAACAGCCACCATCATTGAGAATTACCTAAATTCTAGCTAAATAGAAGTCCTACAACTAAGGACATACAGAAGAAGCCACCTCAAGGTGGTAGGAGGGGCAGATATGCAGACTGGGCTTTCCCATTTCTACACATGGTAGTTAAAAATTGGGAAGAATATCTTGGCCACAGAGGTTCATACTGAGAAGCAAGGGGTTCCACTCTCACAGAAAGTCCCCCAGTGCAGGGTTTCAGTGCCAGAAAGAGAAGTCCCCACAACTTCTGGCTGTAAATCAGCAAAGATTGTGGCTGAGTAAGACAAAAGGTGACTGGAGAGGTAGGCATTCTGCTTAAAGGGTTCCCACATGGACTTACTTATTGACAGACTGACTTGTACTGAGCTCCAGCACTGGGGCAATTGCTCAAAAGGTGCCAGGTAAATACAGAAAGAAACTGAATTATCTGGTTTGGGGTCAAGGATTAGAGGATCAACTTTCTTTCAGACAGAATTGCTGGCAGAATCCATTATTTTTTTGTTTACTACTTTTCTCTCCAATTCTGCAGACATGGGTGAATGTCATTCCTGAGTTGCCATCTACCTGACTTATGTGGTTCATACTGTTCTGGTGATTCCCTGAGACCCTTCCCCACTCAACTTGCAGGTTCAGCCAAACTGCTTCCAATAGCTTTTCCATGTGAATGACCTGTCTTGGTTCAAGCTCCAGACTTCTCTAAAATCCCTCAAAGGTTCACAAACATCAAAAAAGCAGCATCTGGCTTTGTTGTGCTTCATAACTCTTGCTAAACAGCTCCAAGCCCAGTACTAGTGACAGCTAACCTCAGTTTTCAGTTTAGCCATTCCCTGCACCTCCAAGTATAGCACAAGTAGAAATCATCTGCAGATCACTTTGTAGCTCATAGTAAGTGGCCACAGGCAGGGCACAGGCAATGGCTAAACTTGGTCTGTAACAGAGCTTCTCTTAAGTAGCCCAAGAACTAATACATACATTGCCTAGCTTTTGGCTATACCAGAGCATCATCCAATTACACAACCAAATTGTGGATAGGGCAGGCACCAGAGACCTGCTAAAGCAAACCTTCTCTGTAGGGTCAGTCCTTGTACAACAGCTCCTCCATGGTAGTCAGGGCTACTCCTCACAACCAATCAGCATGAGGGTTAATTTCTCCCACTGACATGTAAACAGCAATCAAAACTCAACTACAACAGGAGGGCACATGCAAACCACACAAGAGATACTCCTAAAGCATCAGGCTTGGGTGATCAAAAAGACTATGTCACTGGGCCACACAACATATCTACTACATAAGCCCACTCTACTAAGACCAGGAGACACAGAAGCCCTACTTAATACATAGAAACAAACACAGGGAGGCAGCCAAAATGAGAGGATAAAGAAACATGTCCCAAATGAGAGAAAAGAACAAATCTCTAGAAAAAGAACTAAGCAAAATGGAGACAAGCAATCTACCAGACAAAGAGTTCAAAACACTTGTTAAAAGAATGCTCAATGACCTCAGTGAGAACTTCAAAAAAAGAAATAGAAAACATGAAAACAAAGATAGAAACATTAAAAAAAAAACAGTCAAAAATGAAGACTACAATAACTGAAATGGAGAATACTTAGGAAAGTGGTCCCAACCTTTTTGGCATCAGGGTCTGGTGCTCCTATGATAATCTAAAGCCTGATGATATGAGATGGAGCTAAGGCAATGATGCAAGTGCTAGGGAATGGTTGTAAATACAGATGAAACTTTGCTCTCCCTTTGCTCATTTCAGCTGTGCGACCCAGTTCCTAACAGAACACAGATTAGTACCAGTCCATGGCCTCGGGATTGAAGACCTCTGCTTTAGGAAAATTCAATAGTAGATTAGATGAAGCAGAGGCTCAAATCAGTGATTTAGAAAATAAGGTATTGCTTCTCGACCTTTTGGCTAAGGTCAAGTGTAGTAGATAAGGAAACAGAAAACATCCAATCAGAATAGCAATAAGAAAAAAGAATCCAAAAAAAATGAAGATAGTTTGAAGGACCATTGAGACAACATCAAATATCATAGGAGTACCAAAAGGAGAAGAAAGGAAGAAATTTAAAAACCTATTTGAAGATATAATGATAAAATATTTTCTAACCTGGCACAGGAAATAAATATACACACCCAAGAAACACAGAAAATACCAAACAAAATGAACACAAACAAGCCAACACCAAGATAAATCATAATTAAAATGCCAAAGGGGGGCCAGAAGATGGTGGACTAGGTAAAAGCAGAGTTCGTCTCTTCCCAGGTCCGCATTTACATTACAACCAAATTATAAAATAATCAAGATGGAGAATCACCTGAAGTCCAACTGATCATAACATCTATATCTGATAATATAAAGGAGTCACATAGAAGCTGCAGAAACGACCAGACTCAGAAGTTGCAGCAAAACTGAGGCTGTATTGGCTGCACGGACATTGTCTCCCTGAGATCTTGCTTCACTCAAGCCACGAGGTTCCTGCAGCCCATTAACAAGCAACCTCTTGTGCCCTGATTGGATCTGGGGTTGTGCAGTCAGTGAAGGCAATAGATGTTGGCTAGCACAGTGAGTACATTTCAGGGAAAACAGTTCTTGTCAGCCCACTGCTGCCTGTATGAGCTGCAAGAACTCTTGAGAGAACTGCAGAGGTCTGTATTGGCCTGATGGCCCTTGACACCCTTAACTCCTGCTCTATCCCATACACAAAGTGCCCACTGCATGTTGATAGGCTGAGGCCCCTACATTGGGGTGGCACACTTAGGACCAGGGTGGGCAGAAGCTGACCTTGCTTCAAGTAGAAATTTGTATAGGGAACGACAGAGACAGCACTGACACTGCAGTAGCAGGGTGAAATTTACTCAATAGACTCAGGAGACTCCCAGGGTTCCTGTGCCACCAATTTGCATATAACACAGAGGCCCATTCAGTTTCAGAGACTTATAGGCAACTGACAGGAAGTGTCAGGCCTTGAAAAGCATTGCTTCTTCTGCTAAACTGTCCTAGGTCAGGGATGAGGTATAATTGACCTCTGCCTAGAGGTCAATCTCTTCCTGTCTCTTCCACATACCTATAGATTCAGCATAAGTAACAACCATCGGCAGACCACTCAGTAGTTCCTACTGGGTAGCCCTGAGTAATGAAAAGCAGCAGCTGACCTTGGCCTATGGAGAATCCCCTCTTAAGGCACCACAAAACCAACTTATCTGGAGGCTGGCATCAGACCATAATAGAGCAACTCCCATCAATCCCA
>PVKZ01009181.1:0-12115 GCA_004027375.1 Macroglossus sobrinus
CATGTGGAGGGCTGGGACTCAGGAAAGGGTTTTGAGTGTTTGTGCATCCATTGAGCTCCCAGTCCCTTCCCTTGTCTGTCTGCAGGTCTGTGTATCTGTTGTTCTCATCACTCTGTTAAGCTAGAGAAGGATGAATGAAACTGTTCAGAATTCCTGCTAGTCAGTGACGGGAGGGTTGTCGTTGGACAGGGACCCAGCGATGTAGGGTGGAAGGTACAGATTGGCAGAATTTGGGGCCCCACTGCCTACCTCCCAACACTTTTACACACACTCCCACCACATGGAACAAATGCAGAGAAAATGGCAGGACCTGCCAGAGAACTGGTTGGCTCACTTGTGTGGGAGGAATGCTGAGAGAAGGAGTGGCCGAAGGCACACTTGGAGGACTGGGCCAGATCAAGAGAAGGCTGACAAGGGGCCAGTTACCAGTGCTGTCTGAACCTGCATTCCACCCCCAAGTCCTCAGTCTCCCTTGTCTTTTCTTTGTCTCCTCTTTCTCCCCACCCACCCTCAGGACAAGAAAAGGAGGGGACATCTTAACATGGGAAAACTCTACTATGAAAATGAAGGAATGCCTGAGAACCAAGGAAAAATGGAAAACCAGGAACAGCCTCAGGATGTGGGAAGACCAGAAACAGCTCTTACTCTGGAGGAAAAAGAAGTTAGAAAATGAGGGAAAGATAGAAAACAAGGAAAAGACAGAGATGAGGAAATACTAGAGGATAAGGAAAAGCCAGAGAGTGTGGTAAAGACAAAAAAAGGAAAGCCAGAGAGCTAGGGTAAGCCAAAAGAAGAATGGAAGCCAGCCAGCAAACCAAGGGCTGCAGGAAAGTACTCAGTTGGGGATGATACAGCCAGGAAAGCCAAAAGAAAAACCAACAAGGGGCTGGTTCAGTGTCTCAAGGAATACAAGGATGCCATACATAATACGCATTTGAGCAATGAGGAGATGATAAGAGAATTTGACAAGATAGCTAGGGTAGAGGACAAAGTAAAGAAAATGGGGGAGGGTGGCATGTAGATGCAAAAATATTTATAGGACACCTTACACCAGAGGAACCCAAGAGAACTCAGGGGTGTTTGCAGGGCTCCAAAAAGATGCAGTGTGTGTGTGTGTGTGTGTGTGTGTGTGCGTGCACACACACACACCTTACTGTTGAATTGTACACCTGAAACTTACTGGATTTTGTTAACCAATGCTACTATAAAAAAAAACTAAAAAAAAAAAAAACAGAAAGAGACCTTTAAGACATTCCTTCTGTGTAGTACCTAACAGGCATTTGCCAGGCCCTGGCCTTTAACTTATTCTAATACTTTAAATGTCACTCTTGTTATCAGCAGCCTTTTGACCTAACTAGAGCACTCTAACAGCAGGGGATTTTCACCCATGTGCACTGCAAAGATATTATGATTTTTGGAAAAATAAAGCAGCTTATAATATCCACAAAAATCAGTCCACTTGTGTAAAAAAAAACACATAAATTTATATAGTATATCTATGCAAGGAAAAATAAAAAAAATTTGCACTAAAAGGTTAACAATGTTTTTCTGAGTTGTGAGATTCTGGGTGATTTATCTTTTTTGTTCTCTTTCTACTCATCTGTTTATTTTTCCCTAAAGAACACAAATTACTTTTCTTTATAAAGAAATACTAAAATATAAAAAAGGAAATCAATGCATTAAAAAGCAATATAAAGAACTGTTCAGTAAGTTTATGAAGCAGTGGAGGCACTTAAAATTCTTGTCAGGTCTACGGCCATTACCACCCTGAACATGCCTGATCTCGTCTGATCTTGGAAGCTAAGCAGGGTCAGGCCTAGTTAGTACTTGGATGGGAGACCACCTAGGAATACCAGGTGCTGTAGGCATAAAAAAAATAAATCTTGTCAGAACTTAAACATATGTAAAACTCACATTACCTCTGGGACTCCTATCTGGAGGAATCAACCTGGCAGCTATAATAGATCCATTGCTATAAAGGACAGGTTTTTTTCATCTGAGATAGAGATCATATTTACCTAACAGGATTGCCAGGTGGATTAGATGAGGCATTGAAAGTGTGAGTTGTGTTGGGCTTGCCTCTACCTTTTTCTCTACCCTAGCAGGACCAGAACCCCATCAGACACTTGTAAGAAGGTGAGGTACATCTCTCTTGTACCCAGGAATAAGTCCAGGAAGCCAAAAGTTGGTTGTCACCCTCCCCTGGGGTACTGCCATATCTACTGGGTACTGCTTCTCATTAGTTCTGCATCCTCTTAAAGACCCCACTGCTGCTGATGGGCTGGTGTCCTCAAGGAGACAAAGCCTAATTGGTTTCCCTGGAGGCCCCAGTGAATCCAAAACCAGCCCCAACCATGACACCTGTAGAAGTGAGGATAAAGCCCCTTTTCTTTAGAGTTATGCTTACCCAAATAAGGTAACACCTCAGTGATGTTTTGGCCCCTAATGGATTTCAGATTTTTTAGCAAAACAATCATTTCTGTGTTGTTGTTTTGTAAGTGTGTTTTTGCATACAGTTATCTTTCCACCAGATTCAGATATGAGAGGATGAATTTGAGTGGCACACACTGTGTTTTTCTCATCTGTCAGTGCCCTGTCTGTTCGATTCCTTTTTCCTTAGAGGAAATGATCTTTTAGAAAACTCCTACCAGGTCCTGCCTTACAATGTTCACACACCTACCCATGGTTGTAGTGTTTACAGCATTTTAAATAGTGGTCCCTGGACCAGCTCTATCAGCATCACTTGAGAGATAATTAGAAACGCAGAACCTCAGGTCCCCCTCACAGACATACTTAATCAGAATCTCCATTTTAACAATATCTGCAGGTGATTCTTGTGCACATTAAAGTTTGAGAAGCACTGGTTTATAAAGAGAATCCCCTCTACCTTCCCACTCCTACCTTTACATGAAATACATACCTAAAAGGATAAATATATGTGCTATATCAGATACACATTACAGGTTATTAAATAGACCTGTGTTTGTCAAACTGCAGTTACACATCCTCTACATTAGTAGGGACTTAAATTCAGTGAGTTATGACCCACAATTTTTTTAACAAAGTAGGGTAGAATAGGATTAATTAAAGCCAAATAATAAATATTAGATTATATTGCAGATAAATAGAATGAGTACTGTTTTGTAAAAGTTGTATTTCAGTTATGTATATATGTATATTTATACATCCTGAGTTGTGATGGAAAAAAAATGTCTTACTGATTGTGGGCTGAAGTTTGTGTTTTTTGTGTGTGTTTTTTTTTAATTGACTAACACTGCATTAGACTGCTTCTTGAAGCACAATCTGTTCTTTCAATCCTGGTACCTCTAATGTCTAACACAATGTCTGACAAGTTCTAGGTTCTTAATAAATTTGCAAATAAGAATAGTTGAGTTAGGAGCTCTTGTCCCAGATCATTCTAGATGTAGATAAATATCTGTAAACTCCTTTAAGAGGGTTTACTTGCTGTTCCAAATGGAAGTCCATATACAAGGGTTTTTACTACAAATTTAACCCTATCTCATTTTATTAATGCATGCATATGTTTAAAGTGTGCTAATATGTCACATATCAGAATCATTAGAGAACTTTGTTAAAAATGTAAATTCCTGACCCCCACCCCATATCCACTGAGGTGAAGCTCAAGAATCCCATTTTTAACAATCTTGGTAGGTGATTCCGATTCACACTAAAGGCTAATGGCCACTGACTTACATATTCATTATGATCTCAGTCATATTAAGTGTAAACCACCATAAGGTAAGCAGAAGAAAAAAATTTCAATGTCTGTTTGCGGGGATATGAAGGGAATGAGGGCCTTTCTAAGATGTAGAATGAAGTTTGAAGTAAGAATCCATAAGGACAAGATTAGAAATCTACTGAAGATAAAATGAAAGTGTCTTTAGAGTAAATCACACCTATAAACAAAGGCAAATGAAAGGCATATCATAATATGGTATATTTCCTTCTCCAGATGGAATGATAACTATGGCAGCTAAACTGTTCCATTGCTAAAAAGACACATGAGACCCTAAATGTCAATGCTTGCAAATCCATAGTTTAATGTAGAAAAAGAAAGATGAAATACAGCAATGGCATTAAGGATATGCATCACATCTAAAATCTATCTCATAGTGAGGGGTTCTGGAGAGGCCAGGTGTGATCTCCAATTGTCCTCCCTCTCTAGAAGACCCCTCACAATGTGCATTTATTGGGGATCAGGAACCACTGACATGTACACAATAATCAGAACCAGAGAGCACAAAATGGAGTCTTGGCCCAGGATTCTCCCACACTGCTGGTTACATAGGCATATTTTTGCTATGTAGCTAGCTACAGAAGCAGAGCTCTTGGTGGGGAGGTTCACCAAGACCAGGTATAAATGGTTAACTTTGTTACCAATAAACAAAGCTGACAAGCTGGTACAAACCACATCAAACTCCTCAGACCCATGGTTAGAAAACAGTACTCTTAGTATGTTTCATGCCTTTACCATGGGTCGGTTATATGCATTTGATCTCAGTAGAACACCTCAGGCAAATACAAGTCCTACTGGAATTAACCTTTTAAGAACAGTATACCTTTTACTGTCATTCTTTATAACACAAATAAAGCTGAATATGGGTATCCTTTCTCACTGCAGGTAAAATTCCCAGTGAGTAGTACTAACATGGCCCTCATCCATGTGCTGGATATCCTTTCATCTTCCCATCCAGATTCACTCTCCACCTTCCTCTACCCTGTTCTGTGTCCTGGGGAAGCTGACCTGTACAAACTATGTACAATGAGTCTCTTGTCCTGTGGTCAGGAAATTTTCTTCCCAGTTTGTTCACTGAAGTGTCACCAGAGGATGATTGAGTAACTTCTCCAATGGGTCCTAGAAGATGACCCTTTCTACATAGGCTCTATATCTCCAGCTTTCAGTAACTCCTCTTTCTTTATGTTCTTCATGCCTAGGACTGATAATCCTACCTTCACTAGCAATAGAGTATTGCACTATCCCTTCTGGTTCTCCAGCACCCTTCCTACCTCTTTGCATATTGTCCTTTAAAAAAAAAACTCTCTCAAACTTTTTTTTTTTGCTTTTTCAAATTGGCTTCTTTTATTTAACAATATATATTTAAGATTCATCCATATCTTTTTGTGGCTTGGTAGCTCATTTCTTACTGTTGCTGAATAATATCCCATTCTATGGATGTACTACAGCTTGCTTATCCATTCACCTGTTAAAATACATCTGTCAAGTTTCCAATATGAATGTGCCCCCTGTTTCTTGCCATATACTTCTCAGATGCAGTAATAGATACCATAAGTTACTCCAGGAATTATGTTGTTCATTTGAGGTGGGGAAAAATAACCTCCTTACAGTGGGGGTCAGAACAGTGGGGAGCAGGTGTTAAGAGAGCTTCACTGGTACATGGTGAAGAATGCTTGATCTTAATATGAATGAAAGGATCCCAGAGTGGTGGAGGTTGAGTGACAGTGCTTAATCATATGAGACAAGGTAAGTGCAACTATCACAATAAGTCACAGGGACGAAATGATAATTATAAGATGTTTGACCTACAGAGATCTGTGGTTTTGGCTAATCAGAACATTCCTAAAAAATAAAATAATTGATCAGCTTTTGGATGCTGCTCAATATATCCAGGCAAAAAAAAAAATCTAGGTCTGCTGGAAAACCTAATTTGAGATGCTGTCGTGAGGTTTTCTCAATTTCTTACCCAACTAAGGGCAATGCAGGGTACCTCTAAGGTAGGACCCTGCAGCCACTGGTGTATACTAATAATTTTCCATCAAATCTTCCCCAGTGGGACATGCAGACACGTTTCTGGGTGACTGTGCACTAAGAAAAGGGAAATATCAGGACCTTCTGGGAGTTATTAGCTAAAGTCTCCAAACTAGTGCTAATCTTTAGACTGAGAGACAATGAGATGAAAGGATAGATGATACAGAAAAGACTATGAGAGGCTAATGGGGCATTGTGGGAAAAATGTGAATTTGTAAGTAATCCAAGTCCCACAAGAAAAGGAGAATGGGGAGGAAACACTATGAGAAAATAATGGAAGATTGAGTTCTGGAATGGCAGCATTAGGATCACCATTGACCTAATTCCCAATAAAATGGTAAAAAATTGTATTTAAAAAAACACAACAACTATTAAAGGCCCTTGGAAATGGTCCTAAGTTAGGCAGGACAGTTAGCCTAGAGAAGTTCACCCTCCCTTCCAGGATGCCGCTCTGGAATTTTTCCTTAGTCTCTTTCTCAGCCCTCTCCCTGTTTTGATTAGGGTCATAAGCCTCAGACATAAGAAACAATCCAAGGCCTGTAGACAAGATAGATGGCCTTGAGACACCCCCACACCCAAGAAAAAAAAAGCCCGTAATTCAGACAGCTTGGAGCAGATTCTCTCTTAGAGTTTGCCTGCACTTTTCTCCTGTGTGTACTTTTGTGTTAATGAAACTTTGCACTTTCTTGCTTGCTGTTTGTCATGTTCTTGAATTCTTTCTGGTCGATAGAGCTCTGAATTGGGGTCCCTATTTGGACTCCTGCCCTGTCTATCTCTCAGCATCATAAGGACAAACAGCAAATGAAGAAACATCTGTTCAGGAAAATTTACAGAAATTCATTAAGAAAGTTGAAAGAATGTAATATTTGAACCAAGACTGTTCCCTCCCCACTTTCCAAGTTCAGTGATTTAGATACTCCATTCCAGACTGCTGCAACTGAAATCACAGGGCTTCCTTTCCTTCAGCTCCCAGCCAGAGTGCTTTCTTTACAGGAGGAGCAGGACTTTAACATTTTTCATCCTTATCCTAGCTGCCTGTTGCTGGGACTAAGTCCTGGATGAGTTCAGTTGAGAAGAGGGTTCCCTTCTACCTAACCCCCATTTGTGTAACAGAAAATCTACCTGGGGCATGGTATCCTGAGAATACTGGGACCCTGATCACCCTTGATCTAGCTTATGAGGCTGTATATGTAAGAATGTCTAAACCCGTAGAAAAAAAATTATGAGTTTATTAGTATTTATTTGAGCTAAACAGAGGGTACACCTGGAAGCAAGATCTCAACAGACTGCGAAAAATGTTTTAAAGTATGACAATTTGCAATTTCTTTTATGCATTTAGAATTAAGTAGGGAAAGTAAGGAAGATTACATGAAGGTGGGAAAAAGCAAGGCTTGGATTACAGGATAGTTAACCAGATTATGTGCTCCCTTGAAGGTGGTTACACTTCCTAGGGGTCTGGAAAAGAGGTATTTCAAAGGTATGTTAACAGAAATAATGAACAGAGCTTCCTTAAGGCAAAGATAAACCTTCAAACTAAAGAAGTTATATGCCTGGGGTGTGACTACTCACTCACTATGAGTTGCTTAGTTAGAAATTTATGATCACATCATCTGGTGAGGTTTCTTTCAGTTAGATATATTACAGTGCCCCCTTTTCATCTACAAGGTAGTAGTACTATGCCAGAAAAGGCAAGTTGAAAGGACTTTAAGCTGCTGCCCCTGTTCACTAAGGGCTCAGATACTACACAGGGGTAGTATTCAGAAAGATACTTTCTATTGTCCCTATCCCATTTCCAGAGCCCTCGCTCAGACATTTTACCAGGGGGATAAGCAAGCTATAAAATAGTTCTTTATTTCTTCCCAAAGGAACTGGCTTTTCTGCAACAGCATTAAGAATCTTAAGCCTAAGGACATTCAAGAACAGTGATTGTTGTGAAAGGAAATTAGGAGGGTATGCATGAATCTAATGAATATACAGCTTGGACTGTAGGTTGGCTGTTTGCAGGAGAGACCTAGGGACTATGATAGGTAGAGGAGCCCTCCTAGAGTCAGAGCAAATATCAAACACTGGCCTCAGAAACTATTCCTTTGAAGAAGCCACAATTTGATTGGACTAATTTGTAAAGGAATTTATTCCTTTGGGCACTATTGAAAACAATAGAGCAATCAGCTAGCAATTAGTAGAATTTAGGAACTGGATATAGTCAGGGAAAGAGGGGACTAAAGCTCTGTCAGTACCACTATTGTTCTAGTATCACTGTGTTCATACCCAAAGTTGAACCATCAGCGGCTTAACACTGTATGTGTGGTGTGGGGGAGGGGTGATTTGGGGGGTTGTTTGACTTTACTAATAGTCCAACCAGTCACTAAACAAATAAGCAATAACAAACTATGGGGCAAGAGAGTATCCAGAGTTGCTACAATATGTTATTTAGAATGTCCATTTCCAGCAAAAATTATGTGACATGCAAAAAAAACAAGAAATATAACCTATACACTGGAAAAAAAGATCAGGCAACATAAACTGTCTGTGAGAGTGACCAGATATCAGATATAATAGAAAAAAATATTTTAAAGTTATATATATATATATATATATATATATATATATATATATAACCTTGATATATATTATATATATAACTTTGATAAATATTATATATATAACTTTGATACATATTATATATATATGTGTATATATATATATATATATATATATATATATATATATATATAGTACCCAAAAAAGAATATCAATAAAGAGATAAAATTTATTTTTAAAAGAACCAACTGGAATTCGGGAGATGAAAAGTACAATAACCAAAGTAAAAAATTCACTAGACACGCTCAACAGTAAATTTGGACTAAAAGAAAAAGATTTAACAAACTTGAAGTTAGATCAATGGAGATTATGCAAGCTGAACAACAGAGAAAAACAAGAATAAAGAAAATGACAGAACCTCACAGAAATGTAACGCATCAACATTATGTGTAATAGGAGTACCAGAAAGAAAGGATAAAGAGAATGTATTTTGGAGACTACAACATACAGAAATTATATATATATATATATATATATATATATATATATATATATATATATATATATTTGCCAATAATAGCACAAAGGATATAGGTGGGAGCAAAGCTGTAATGGTTTAAAGAAATGACTACAGATGGTAAAGTGATAATTAAAACAGTGTATTGTTGACTTTACAACATTAATTGGTATAAAATATAACAATAATAGAACAAAAGGGGGATAAGGAAATAATTATATAGCAGTAACAGTTCTGTATATCAATGGAATTAAACTGGTATGTATTTGAAGCTGATTGATATGTTAAAATGTATATAGTAAATCTTAGAGCAACCACTAAAAACATAACTAAAAATATGGTTTAAAAAGTATTAAAGTATGCTATTATTTTTCTTAAAAAAAATGAAATGCAAAAATAAAGCCATAAAGGTGGACTAGAGGAACAAAAAGACATGATAACATGAAATAAAAAGTAAAATGGCAGAAGTAAATCTAGCAATATCATCACTGATATTAACTATAAATGGATTAAATAATCTAATCAAAAACAAACATTGTGAAACTGGATTAAGAAAATGTGATTTAACTATATGTTGTCTTCAGGAGACACACTTTATTGATTCAAACATACAAATAGATTGGAAGTAAAAAGATGGAAAAAAGATATATCATCCAAATAGCAACCACAAGAAAGCTGGATTGGCTATACCAACACAGTAGACTCTCCCCATCTACGGTTTTATTTTTTGTGGTCTCAGTTACCCACTATCAACTATGGTCCAAAAAAAAATGAAAACTTTCAGAAATAAATAACTCATAAATTTTAATTTGTATGTTGTTCTGAGTAGTGTAGTGAAATTTCACACAGTCCCACTCTGTCCCCCCTGAACATGAATCATCCCTTTGTCCAGGATATTCACACTGTATATGCTATCTACACTGTATATGCTATTTGTCACTTAGCAGCCATCTGGGCTATCAGATTGATAGTAGCAATATTCCAGTGCTTGTGTGAAGTACCCCTTATTTTACTTAATAATGGCCCTAAAGCACTAGAGTGGTGATTCTTGGCAATTTAGATATGCCAAAGAGAATACATAAAGTGCTTCCTTTAAGTGAAATGATATAAGTTAGATACTATCTGCAGTTTCAGGCATCACTGGGGATGTAGAACATATCCCCCATAAATAAGGGAGGACTATTATATCAGGCAAAAGAAACTTTAATACAAAAATTGTTACTGGAAGTAAAGAGGGACATAATACATGATAAAAGGTTAAACACATCAGGAATATACAACAATTATAGACATATATGTGCCTAATATTAGATCATCAAAAACACTAAACAAAAACTGACAAATGTGAAGGGAAATTAGACAATTAAAAAACAATAGTTCATCTTTGGATACATGGTGGAGAGATATCCCCAGATCTCTCTCCTGGAAACAACAATATGCTGAACATCTAAAACTTATCAAAAACACTCAAACTGCACACCAGCACGTCTGAGCGTGGGATCTGGGCATAAGAGCTACTGCAGGTCAGAACCCCAGGTGTCAGATGGTGGACTGGGAGAAATAAAGAAGCTACCTCTCATAGCATTCAGAGCTCCTTGCAGGAGGGCGGGGAGGGGTGAAGGTGTGGCGACTTTCCTAAACATACTTGCCTAGGAACGCTGTGAGTTCCTGGCAGCCGGCTGGCGGCAGGGCCTAGACATCAAAGCAGAAGGTAGAGAAGCAGGACGGCAGAAAAATAACAGTTGATTTTTACCTGCCACAGTTGCAAAACTGAGGCTGACAGCAACCCCCAATCCCCAAGAGAGAAGTCTTCTCCCCGCATACCCTACAAGACTGAATACCGCAGAGCAGCTGGAGAATCTGAACAAACTCTGCTGAGACTATCGCTGACACTGACAGGGACTGAAACTGAGGGTAACAGTCATGATTAAATAGCTACAAGAAAATAAAAATGCATTTTTAAGGCTTTATATAAAGCAGGGATCCAAGAAGCTTAGACACCAAAAGAAAAGTGCCTTCTTTACTGGAAACCAAAAGAAAAGTGCCTTCTTTACAGCAGTGTAAAGAGAGACCTTTATATAATAAATCTTTTTTTTCTGAAAAAAAAAGCACAAAACATTTCCATTAATGGCCAGGCAGAGGAATAATCCATTAAACACTATGAACAAAGGTGTCAGATCACTTAAAACAAAATGAACAAAGTAACAAGGCAACTCAGAAAAAGAGAAAAATCTCCAGAAAATAAGCTGAGAGACATAGAAATATGTGACTTAAATGACAGAAAATTCAGGATAGTACTTCTGAAAAAACTCAGTGACTTCTGAAATGAGTCATATCAACAATTTCAGGAATTGAAAAAAATTACCTAGATGAGCAGAACAAAGAGATTGAAACATTCAAAAACAACTGAATAGAAATTTTGGAAATGAAGAACACACTGCAAGAGTTGAAAAATGAAATAGCAAGCTTGGGAAATAGACTCGACCAAATGGAGGAAAGGATCAGTGATATCGAAGACAGAAATCTAGAAACAAATCAGAAGGAAGAAGAGAGAAACTGAAGAATGAAAATAATCAAAGAGAAGTTCAAGAACTAGCTGATGCCACCAGGAGAGAAAACATAAGAATAATGGGCATTATCGAAGGCGAGGAAAAGAAACAGAGATTAGAAAGCATTTTCAGACAAAGAGTTGGCGAGAATTTCCCGAATCTAAGGAATGAACTGGAGCTTGGAATTCAAGAAGTCAACAGAACATGCAGTTATCTCAACCCCCAAAAAAGGCCTTCATCGAGAAACATTGTATTAAAATTATCAAAAGTCAATGACATGGACAGAATTCTCAAGGCGGCCAGGGAGAGACAAAACGGTAACTTATAAAGGTAAACCCATTGGCTTATCCGCGGACTTCTCAGCACAAACCTTACAAGCCAGAAGGAATAGAATCAAGTATTTAAACTAGTAAGTGAAAGGAACTACCAGCCTAGAATAATGTATCCAGCTAAGCTCTCCTTTAGATGTGAAGAATTTAAGACCTTTCCAGACATAAGAAAAATGAGGGAATTCTCCACTACGAGGCCTGCACTACAGAAAATACTGAAAGGGGTCAGTTCACCTAACACGAAATGACAAAAAAAAAAAAAAACATAATTAGGAGTAAAGTGATATCGGGCAGATAGAAGTAGAGGAGTGCAACCCTTACTAAGAACGGGACATTATAAGCTTAAATAATAAGAAGAGAATTGTTATAACGACATAGTAATGAATGTTCA
>PVKZ01009182.1:0-12094 GCA_004027375.1 Macroglossus sobrinus
GGGTGTTGAGAGCCATTCTTGATGAATGCCCTGCGGACAGGGTTGGAGTTGCCTGCAGGCTGGAGGTTTGCAGAGTAGGTGGGCTCGTTTACTGAGGGAGGAAGTTTGGCTTAATGGATATTTTAGCTTAATGGATAGCTCGTTAGTGGAGGAAGAAGTTTGGCTTAATGTTGAATGTTTCTTGCCCCAGGGAATAAGAGACAAAAACAGGAACAAGGATGTTTTGTGAGAACTTAGGTAAAGGTCAGCGATCATTTGCACATGTGTGGGCATTGCTTCTCCAAGGGTATATATATATACGCTGTGCTAAATAAACTCGGGGCTCAGTCTTCACTGTTCGCCCTCCCAACTCTCTCTCTCTCTGTCTCTCTCTCTTTCTTTTCTCAATCCTCGCTCCCCCTCTGGGGAACTGTTCGATCTTAGCCGGCGGGCTCTGGCAGACGGGCTTCCTTCCCCTGAGCTGAGAACACGGTATGATCAGACAGGATGGGTCAGCCGATGCGGCGGTCACAAACAGGTGTGAATTCCCGGCAGTGCGGGACCATGTGGGGTCCCTGCTCAGCCGCCCACACCCGGTGACACGCCACACCACGCCACCCCCGGGGCCTCCACCACCCAGGACATCACCGGCCGTGGCAGCAGGGGGAGGACAGTGCTGGGGCTCCTGGACGTCATCCATCCCCTCCACCCCACAGCCCTGCCCCGTGTGGCCCTTTCCGACAGCACGGGGGACCAGGGAGCCCCATTTTCTCGTGTTGCCAGTGAGCAGCTGGGAAAATGCTCTTGCAGAGGGCCACGCTCAGTTGCCCCCAGCGCCCTGAGCTCACGAAGAGCCCGACCTGTACCCCCTTGTTCTCTTCTGCGGCCACGTCGGTCGTGTGTGAGCACCTGACGCCCTCAGCCCGTCTCCTACTGCTGGGCATTTGTGCTGTTCCGATCTGTTGCGATCACAATATGACGCGTGACCTGTGTGTGCCTCACATCACCCATCGAAAGTTACACTTTCTGTGACCCGGTTTCCTCACCGGTAAATAGGAATGAGAATCTACTCAAGGGTGGTGAGGGTTAAGAAAGGGACTTGCCGAAGCCTGTGGCATCTGATAAGCGTTAGCAGCTACTGTCCCCAGCCAGCATGCGTGCCCTTTCAGTCTGGAGGCCTGCTGCTACCTGAATCCAAAGTCGTCCCAACGGCCGTGAGCCTCGAACCCACGCCCTCAGCCCCTTGTGAAGCCCGGGGGGTGCTCGGTGCTGCTCTCGGGGGGGCCCTGTGCGCCCAGAGCCCTTGGCAGTGCACAGACATTCCACCCTGATGCTCGAGCCGATGGCTCTGACACAAACGGCCCCGCAGTGGGGCGGGTGCAGTCCCTTTGCTGACCCCCTTCTGCATCATCAGAGCTGAATGCCCTCCTCACGGCCCTCGAAGGACAATTCCTGGAAGGCCTCAAACCTACTGAGGTCTCAGAAATGAGAGACGGCTTCTTGAGGGGCTCTACTACATGGGGGTCCCCTTTTGGGTTGCGGCAGGAGGCTCTAACACTGGGCAAGCCCCCCACCCACCCCTGAGGGCCTCCATGGCTCCTTCCTACCCCCATCCCTGGAAGGCCTGACAGCCTGACCTGCTCGCACCCTGACGTCGCTGCTTTGCCTGGGCCTCCGGCCCGTGTGTCCACACCCCCGCCAGGCTCCATCCATCCTTTAGCACCCCAGATGGTGAAAGGAGGCAGTTGTGAGCGCCTCCCGGATGATCGAGTGTTTCATGGATGTACGAGATGCCCCATGAAGCCAGGAACGCCTCATGTGACCAGAAGGGTGCCTGACCCTTCCACTGAGCCAGACCGCGCTGCTGAGCCCCTTGGCTCCTGCCCACACCCCTCCCCACCCGCGCCCCTTGGCGCCCGCCGTACCAGACCAAAGCCATCTGGCAGGCGGCCCGCCGGGACTACAAAGCTCGCTTACATAAGTGAGCCTTTTCTCCTGAGACTGTGGGAACCTCAAAGGCAGGGACCATGGTTAATTTTCTCATTTTTTTTTTTTCTCTCTCTTCCTGTTCCTTGAGTTCAGTAAGTACATCGATTGGGTGGAGGGATCCAGGAAAACACTCTGATTATGTTTTCGGGCTTCAGGTATGCTAGCCGGCTGCCAGCTCCCGAGTTTGACGGGTGAAGGTCCCACAGGGCCCTCCCTACCCAGGAAATAAATACACAACGCTCACAGCACGGCTCCTCTCGGGAAATTTATTATTTCGTCTCGGGGAAGGGCTGCTTGGCAGGCGGCCCCTGCCTCCTGCTGAGGGTGCCCCCAGCTCTCACTGTTTGCCGTTGCCATTGATGGGCAGGTTCACGTGCTCGGGGGAGGCCAGGAAGGCCTTGAGCTTGGGCCGGGCGCTGAGGCGGGCCACGTAGGCCGAGAGCAAGGGGAAGGAGTCCAGGCAGCCGGGGGCCAGCACCTGGTGGTTCAGCAGCAGGTCCAGCAGGTTGTAGTCGGCGTAGGAGATCTGCAGAGTAGGGGTCAGGCGGGGGGGCAGCAGGTGGGAGGAGGCAGGGGTCGGGGGAGAGGGGGGACCAAGAGCCCGAGTTGTCCCCTAGGTCCGCCCAGCAACGAATGGCTCACGTGCCCTCTGCACTTGTCTCCCGCCTGTAGGAAGAGGGTGGCACTGCAGGGGTAGGACAGGGACGGCCACGCACCTGGCTGCCCACGATGAAGGCCTGGCCGCCCTGGTTCTGGGCCAGCAGCGTCTCGAAGGGCTTCAGGTGTCCCGGAAGGTCCTTCACATACTTCTCCTTGCCCGCCTCCTGCCAAAAAAAAAAAAAAAGGCCCTTCGTGTCACCGACCCTCACGCTGCTGCACACCCCAGTCCCCGCGCTGGCCTGGACACGCCCCCTCCTGGGGGCCCCGTCTCAGGGGATCACCACCCACCCGGAGCCCCTATGCAGGCCTCTCTGCTCAGTCCTCACTCCCAGGCCATTGTCACATCCTGTCCCTGTCAGTAGCAATTCTTTTCTTCTCCACTCCAGCCCAGCCTCCACAGGCCTGCTGTGCCGGGATGGACCCTTCCAGACCTCACACTGCAACTCCACCCTGCTCAGACGCCCAGCGTGGGGACGCGGAGGGCGCGGGGCTCAGACCTTCAGGGCCTGGGTCTGCGGCCCCTCCCCACCCACGACCTGCTTCTGCTACACTGGTCGCAGGGTCCCAGATTTGCTGCATGTCGGCATACTTCGTGCACCCCCGAGAGTGCCAGCACCCCGCTCCAGAAGCTGGCTATAGATCCTTCTCCTCCACTGCCCCTGCCCAGGCCATCAGGAACCGCCCTGGGCTTGATGTGTCCTGTCCTGGCACTGTTCTGCCACAGCCCATTAATTGGCTGGGTCCATCCCCCAGGGAGTGAGGCCAGGGGTCACGGCTTGGCTTGTCCATAACGGCGTATGGCGTCAGTCAGTCAGGCCCCCCCAGCACCGAGCCCGACCCAGCCCAGGCCCCTGAGGAAGGGAGTGCTTGGCCAGCAGCGTGCGAAGGGGGCGGGGTGGGAACAAAGCAAGCTCCGTCCATCGTCCGTCCGTTGCCGGTCCCACGTGCCAGGTCCCACGTGCCAGCCCCCGGCGCCCGTGCTCACGTAGTTGGTGTAGATGAGGGCGATGTATTTGCAGCGGAGGTCCTCCACCCCGTCGTTCACCATGTCCACCAGCGCCGCCTCCCGCTCGTCCTTCCCATACAGCCCTGGGGGCCCGCGAGAGCAGACAGCGTGACTGTGACCGTGACCGCACTCCTGACACACAACCACCCGACCATCTAATGACAGGCCCCGTGGCTGCCTGGGGGCCCAGGCCAGGGAGAAGGGAGAAGAATGTGGACGGGAGGGACAGTCTCGGTCCACAGTGGGTGCTCAGCACCCAACGGGAGGCAGCCTGGCATCGGGCTAGGGTTACAGGCAGACCTGGACTTGACCTTGGGCAAGTCGCCTCCTGTGCGTCCCAGGGCTTGCCCTGCTGCTCCGGGGTGGACCCCGCTCCCCCCGGCACTCACCCAGGGAGCGTCCCAGGTGACGTAGGATGGCATTGGACTGGTACAGGGTGAGGTCTCCGTCCTGGAACTTGGGGAGCTGCCCGTACACCTGGAGGGGGGCACAGCTCTGTCAGAGGTGCTGCCCCCACTTTCGTGTTGCCCCCGCCCACCCACAAGGCCCGGCCCCTGCCCCCCGTGGGGGACCCAGTGAACTCACGCAGGAGGCCTTGAGAGGGCCCTGCAGCCACGTCTCCATGGTTACCACCTCCTCCTTCCAGCTCTGGCCCTGGTCGGCCAGCAGCATGCGCATGGCCCCGCAGCGCCCTGGTGTGGGCAGGCAGGAGAGTGGGAAGCGGCGGAGACCCCAGCCCCGCGGAGCCCTGGGGAAGGACCTCGGGGAAGGGGGTGGGGCTGCCAGCTTCTCACTGGCCAACAGGAGGCGGGATGCTCCAGCCCAGGGGGCTCAGGGTCATGGGACAGGAGATGGGCCAGAAGACACACGAGGAAGTGGAGGGTGCTGGGCACCATCCCGCGCGGTGGGGGCCCCTGGGCTGCAGCCCCCACTCCCTCCTCCCTGGCCCCAGGCACGGACCCCTACCTCGGACGGGGAAGTAGACGATGGTGTAGGGCGGCACTAGAGGGGTCGGGAAAAAGTGTCAGAGGCCGGGAGACGGCACCATGAGGGCAGCGCTACTCCCTCCGCTCCCAATCCGTCCCCCTGGGGTCCCACCCCTCGCTCCTGGGCGCTGGGGACCCACGAGGGGGGCTAGTCGCTGTGCTGGGGGCGCCGGGCCGCTCCCCCCCCCGGGAGCCCCACACCCATGCCGGCGCCCTGGATCCCCATCCTGGCTTTGGTGGGTGGGAGGGAAGGGCTTCGAAAGCCCGGGCCTGGACTCACTGGTTGCAGCGCAGACAAAGACGGGCGACAGCGGAAACGCTCCGTGCAGCCGAGCAGCCTCCAGCCTTATCAGGGTTGTGTGTCCCGCCCGCCCCGGCCCGCCCCGCTCCGCCCACCGTGCTGAGTCACCGCCCGGCCCGGCCCGGCCCGCCCCGGCCCGCCCCGCTCCGCCCACCGTGCTGAGTCACCGCCCGGCCCGGCCCGGCCCCGCGCTGCCCCGCGGGTGAGCGGGGACCAGCCCGCCCTGCGCTCGGGGTGGGTTCGCCCAGCGCCTTCCTGGAGCGGGTGGACCCACAGTGAGGGCTGCAGTACCGCTTCCAGAATCTTCCAGAGGCCTTAACTTTTCCCGATCCGGCCCGTTTCCTTGCTTGGGTCGCAGACCTCGGCGGTAGACACTGGTTCCCGCGAACAACAGACGCGTGAGGGAGGCTGCACACAGAGTAACAGACACACCTGTGCGTACCCAGACAAACACGCGTGTTTTCACACAAACCACGCTCCGAGCTGGGGTTTCCATCCCCATCAGCCTCTCGGATGTCACCATCCTGGTTCTTGTTATGTCCTATATCCGGGTGCTATCTGCTTACCATTTTCTTTTTCCCTCTAAATCACATCCTCTCAACTCAAATACTCCTCTATTTTTAAAAGGAACACGCTTCAATCCCTAAGTGAAAACAGGCAGCTCTGGTCATAAGTAGAAGGTCACTGTAAAAAAAATAAATAAATAAAGTCACAAGAACAATATGGGTTTTCAAACCTACATTGATAAGGGGACACGGGACCCTCCCTTTTCAAAAGTAACTAATGAGCGAGTTCAGGCGTTTCTGGCACAGTTAACACCAAACCGAGCTGTGCCCGTGGGGGTCACTGAGATGGAGGACAATTGTGGAGGGTTCCAGGATGAGAGCTGCAACCATGATTCACCCTGTCCGTCTGCCTCAGAACCCCTCCTCCGAGGTTCAGGCCCCCCTCTGGCCGAGGTGGACACTACCACAGGCCGTGTTTCCTCAAGACCCTTCTTCTTGCAGAGACAGTGAGATGAGCTGAGACTGCAGCTGGGCCCAGGTCCCGGCTGGCCCTGGCTGGACCCCGGGCAAGTTCTCCAAACACATAGGGGTGGAAATTTCTGAGCTTGGTGGTTACTGGGGAGGAGGGAGGCCCTAAAGGAGACTGATAGGTCCCTCTTTCCCTCTGGGGGAGGAGAGGCCGCCACTGGGGAGGGACACCGTGCTCCCTGTTGGGCCTAGTGAGTCCAGGGGGCTGTGGGGTTGGTGGGGACGGGGCTGGGGGGGTGTTCCCCAGGAGGCAGACAAAAGAAAACCCAAACAGGAGCTCAGCAGAGTGGTGCAGTCGACTCAGGAGAGCCAGTTTCCCGCCCAGGGGCCCAGGGCCGGTGCCCACCCTCTCTTTCTTCATCTTCGAGGCCCCTTCCTGCCCAGGGCAGTAGTTCTTGAGAGGCGATAAGAAGCTCGACAACCCCCTTGATATGTAAGTAACTTCATGTGGACAATAAACAGATGGTTTCCTCACAGCCCCTCAGCAGGTGGAGTGCAGGGCTGGCACCCTCGGGGACTGGCCCAGCCATAGGTGGTCCAGGCAAGGACAGGCACTGTCCTATGGCAGACAGTTCTGGCCCATGGGGGCTGGGCCCAGTCACCATCGGCTCTGTGCCTCTGGGGCTTCCAACACTCTCCAGGTTCCAGCCCTGGGGTGGGACATCTTTCCCGAGGCCCCACTAATACCTTCCTGAGCCCTTAACACCTGAAATTCTAGTCTCCTTTTTCTCGCAGAAGAGCTTAATTTGTTTCTTTGACTTGTGCTAGAAGCAACCCGAAACTTGCCTCCCCCAGTCCTACATATCTAGTATTCCACCAGCTACAAAAAGCAAAAAATAAAATAAAATAAAATAAAATAAACAAGGAAACAGTTGCGATTTTATATCAGAAACAGTGTGAACCGATCGATCGTTCATTCCCTTTCTGCTACATTTTCTCCTTGCCTCAAACTCCACAGCCCTGTCAAAGACACGCCCGCATCTCCAAAAAATCACACTTACACACACACTCACTCACACAACCCTTTCATATACTGTCACACGCACATGCAGACACACTCACACGCACACACACGCACACACGCACACACACCTTGTTGTACTGGGATCCCAGCAGGCCTCTTTCTCTGGGTCCTGCAGGGCCTGACAGGGACAGACAAACCCCAGCGTCTTACCCGTGTAGGTCCAGGCCTGGGTCTGGGCCTGGGCTATTAAAGCAGAAGTGGGGGTAGAGATGGGGTGGCCCTGGCTGATGCTTCTCCCTACCCCTCCTGTCCCAGCCGCAGCCCAGCCCGGGTCCTGTCCCCTTCCCACCTCTCTAAGCCTAACCCAGACTCCCTGTTTGCCCCGGGGTTGTGCCAAAGCATTTTCCAATCCCCATCTTCATCCTTGGGTGCCACAGAAATTTCTGGGGTTCATTTTAACTTGTCTGGTTCCTCTTCCCTCCCTAAAGCAGGGTCACAGGGCAGTCCTGGGCTGTTCCTGCCATGCTGGACTATGTGTGTGTGCGTGTGTGTGTGTGTACGTGCACGTGTGCATGCGTGTGCACGCCTGTTCAGTTCCGACTGCGTTATTATTGCTTGCCTGTGCTAGATGTCCACCCCCACACACACACACCGCTACCTGTATGTGTGTATCATGTATTAATATACACGTTCCCTTCATCCCCACATTCCATTCCCTCTTCCTGGAGGCGGGACTATTCAAATGCACGCATGGAAACGGAAGGGCTGCATCCCAGGTATGTGAGCACCTGATCTGCCTACGGAGAGCCAGGTTGGCCTCCCCCAGGCGAATGCGCCAGCTCACTCCACACTCCCGAGCGGTCGGCTGCAGCCCCACCAGCTAGCTCTCCAGCGCCCTCCTCCGGCAGCTTTGGAACGTGCGTTGGCCCAAGAGTCGTGAAGTGCTGTGTTGTTTTAAGTTGCGAGTCTCTCTCCTTACTAAGGATTTCGGGCATCTTTTGATGTGTGCTCATTGGATTTTTGATTTCTTTGTCTGGAAATTGACTTTTTGTATCCGGGCCATTTTCTCTTTGATTTTGCTGCCTACTCTCCGTTGATTTGCAGGAATGCTTCATTTATTCTCCATATGAGTGCTCGGTGTAGGCATTACAAATACCGTCTCCTGTTCTGTTTATTCTGTCAACTGAACAGAGCTCCTTAATTTTAGTGTAATCACGTTCATCAGGTGGTGTTTTGAGCAGGGGCCGCTTATGCTTTGTGCTTTGACACTTTGCTTAAAAGTATTTTATTACTGCCCTGAACCACAACAATCAATATTCTCCTATATGTCGTCTCCTAGTAACTTTGTAGAATTACTTTCACATTTACGCCATTAATTCATCCAGATGCCATCTTGTCAAGTAGGAACTAACCCCTGCAACACCCTCTACTGGACAATCTGACTTATAAATTAAGCTCCTGTAGATACCAGGTCTGCTTGTCTCTGCCGTGGTCTATTTGTTCCCTAGCCAGTGTCACAATTTTTATGATTAGGGTCTTGTAACACTCTCCAGCTTCTTTTTTTTAAAAAAAGGTTTTCTCAGCTATATGTGGATCTTTATTTGTCTAGGAAAATGTTCTTGTAAATGTATCTAATTTCTCCAGAACAATCTAACTTTGATGAAGGCTGCATTCAATTGAAGAATGAATTTGGAGAGAACTCACATCTTTATCACGTCATCATCCTACTGTTTGTGATAATCTGTTTCTCTATTCCGATTTTCTTTTATATATCCTTTATTCAAGTTTTTTGTCAAGAAGTCTTACATGTTCTTATATAGTCTGGGTACATTGTACTTTGCTGCTGTGGATAATATCTTATTTTTTTAGTTGGGTTTTAGTATTGGAGATGTAGAGAAATACTAGAAATACTATTGGTCTTGTAAGTTTATACAGCAATGTTTTATTACTGTATAATAGCTTTATTTCAGCAATGTTGCTGAAATCTCTTACTGATTCTGTTAGTTTGTGTGTGTCAATTTCAGTGATCTTTCTAGATAAATGATCACATCATCTGCAAATAATGAGAATTTTATCTCCTCCCTTCTAGCCCTCACACCATTTATTATATTAATTCATAATAGCTTGTTTCTGATCTTAAAGGCATACATGAAGAAAGGGGATGCCCGTATCCATATCCCCATCTCTTATGGCTCAGGCTGACCTGTCCCTTGGTCAGTGTGTCTAGGCTGGGAGGGGGGGTGCCGCAGGCCGTTATAAATACTATTTGCTGTAGATTTTTGACATGAAACCTGCATCAAGTTCAACAAGTTCCCTTTTATTCCTAGCTGAGTAAGAATTTGCTTCATAAATAACAAATCGTATCAAATGCTTTTTCTCCATTGCTTGATATTATCCCATGCTTTATTTTTATTAGCGTGGAGAATTACACGAATATGTGTTCTCAGGAATTTCTAAAATAAGCGCTGTTTAATCGTGCTGTACTATTTTTGATACAACGTTGTGTGTTTCGTGTAAGACTTTAATATCTGTGTTCACGAGTGAAATGGATACCTAGTCTTCTTTTCTTGTTTTGTCCTTATCTGGTTTTCGGAATGAAAATGTCGCTATCATAATATTTTCTGAGAAACTTTCCCCATTCTATTCTACTCTGACTTCCAGCATTCTCGAGTCTCCCTTCACCAAGGTGCCGTGGACCAGGCGTGGAAACGCCCTGTCATCCCTTCACAGCCAGCACCCAGCCCCTCCTCGACAGACACCCTGGCGCTGATGGACGATTCCAGTCCGAGGGAGGAGCTACTGGGAGCTCCTGGAGTCTCCCATGAGGGCGAGCGGGGCAGATGGGCCCCGTTATAGAGCGAGCTGGGCTCCTCTGGGTGCCACAGACAGCTTTTTCCTTCCCCCTGTTCTGTCAAGGAGTCCTTCCCTCCCCTGGAGAGGATCAAAGCCATATCCCATGCTTAGTCAACCACGCTGTCACAAAAGCTCTCTTGGGATGGCTGAAAGGTATGGGCCTGCTGAAAACTCTTATCCACTTGGCCGCTTCTCTCTCCCCTGACTTGGGTCAGGCCCTGTCTGAGCTGCCCAGATTGAAGGGGTGACCTTCTCTGCATGGTTCGAGCTTCTCTTCAGTCACCACTCCAAGGGTCAAGTTTAGGGGTCAGAGGACAGTCTCCAAAGAATGTTTCGCTCCGTCTCCTTCACCTTCAACAATTTGGTATCCTTGAGCTGGGTGAGGAGCGGATGGTGGCCAAACAGGTCCGTTGGTCTCTGAGCGTGTCGTGTGTGGGTGAGCTGGTACCTCACTCAGAAGTGAGCGTACTTAAGTCCAAGAACAGCCAGGGTTCCTCTGGAATGTTCCGAATGCTGGGTGGGCTGCACCGATGTTCTCCTCCGTGTCTGGGCATCCGATCTCTCCTTTATCATTGAATTTGGGTCAACTGCCTGGCTTGAGGCTGCACACGGGACAAGGGGTCGTGACCTTCATTGGGCTGCCTGCCACTCACCCATCCTTCCTTTCTCCGGGTGGTCCAGGCTGAGCACTAATCACGTTGGCTGACCCTCTGTTTTGCCCCTGGGAGCACAGAGTTCTGTCAGCCATCTCCATATCTCTCTCTGCTCGGGACCTGGGCTGCCACTCTGATTCCGCTGTTTTTAGCAATAATTGCTCCACTTCCTTGAAGATTTGCGGGGTGTCAACCCAGCTGTTGCCATCCAGTATGGCAGGGTCCCCTGACCCTGGGCAGGGCAGATCTGTCTTGAAAGCTTCACTTTCTTTGGAGCTCAGCTGCTCACGGTATTAAGTCATGCGCCTGAGCCTCATGCTCTGCCCTCCGGCTGTGGGCAGTGGACGCCGGCCTGTCTTCCATCACACCCCTCAGCTTTTCATGCTGACTCATCATTCTCAGTCTTTTCTTATATTTTTGCAAAGTGTTAGCTTAGCAATAGACACCTAATTCCATTGTTCCCCTAGATACCATTTCTCTCATGTCTCTCCCACGTCTGATCTATGTCACCAGCTAGTACCTGCCTTTCCTTCCCACTGGCATCCCAATTAGTCCCCTCTTGCTCCCCCCAATGAAAGCGTAGCGATCGTTCTGCCACTTGGTGCCAGGAGCTCTCTGGGCCACCTGCCACCAGTGACAGGTCCTCGTTGCAGCTAGGTGATGGGTGAGCCTCCTCCAAACTCCTGCTGAGTATCTGGCTTTCTCGGGTTCCTTTTCGTACTGGCTGTTATTGCTCGGGTGTCTCCAGGAAGCAGACTCTGGGACAGAGCTTGGCATGTGGGATGTTTATGAGGGATAGTCCTGGGAGTCAACAGCTGTGGGAGAGAAAGGAACGAAACGTGATTGGGTGGAGGGAGAAACTGGCCTGCAGTGGCCTATCAGCGAAGGCCTTAGCCCACCCCACAGGAAGTGCAGGGGCTGGTGCTTCTGCAGGCTCCTTTGTCAGCTGGTCCCTGGACGTGAGCCTGGGAAAGCGGCGTGACCTTGGACAGGTGACGGTCTCTTCCAAGGTGATTCTAAAAGACAGCTGGCAGCCCAGGGCCGTTGGCCACTAGTGTGGCAGGAGAGGAAAGCCACTGTTTAGAAGCCGTGTAGCACGGCGTCTCCCCAGCTGGGAAGACTGCAAATCAGACCAAGAAAGGATTCTTGGGAATTCAAACAAATGATTGCCAAACTAAAGATCTAGCTGCAGGGGTCGGACCCTGAAGAGACATTTTATAATATTTTTAAAAGAGGGAAAAATAAGGGAAAGAAGAGCAGAGACCTGGACAATGAAAGCAGGAGGCATGACATGCAACTCATAGAAGAGAGAAAGTGAAATTATCAGAGAGAGAATGCGAGAAGATTTTGTGAGCTACAGGACAGACGTCTTCAGAATCAAAGACCTCAAGGACTGAGGAAAAGGAAAAGAAAAAAGACCCACTCCCACGGCTGAGCAGTCTGAGAACACCGGGAACACAAAGAAGGCTCTAGAAGTACCGTAGGGCTGACACCTCCGTGGGCAGGGCCTCGGTGGGGGGGTGGGGAGTCTAGGGGTAGTAGTCCCCAAATCAACACCACTCACTCAGGGGCACCTTCGGGCCCTTGAGAGCCCCCAAATTGTTCAGTGCCTGACCCCAAGGTGGGCTGGTTCACCCAGATGGGCTTTCTTTTCTTTTCTTCCCTCCCC
>PVKZ01009183.1:0-11971 GCA_004027375.1 Macroglossus sobrinus
CCCCTGAAGTGAACGGCTACTCCAGGCGTTCGCCAGGAAGCATGGTGTTGGCTGTTGGTTTAGCGAGGTCTTTCCCTTCGTCGTGCCATCATTTCTGCTGAAATCGAGCTAGCTAAGGCTTCCCAGCAGGTGTGGAGGTTTCGCAGGTGTTGGGGTCTCTATGGGGACGGCAGGGTTTTCTCCTTCGATTTGTTTGTGCGTTTCGAATCAGCAGACGGCCGCTCGTCCTCGTCCTAGGGATGCCCTTACTCCAGATGCCTATTTTGGGGGGGCTGTAATTTATTTCCGATCACTTAACGCTGCCAGAGAGACGCCAATACGCAATTTAGACTCTTCCTCGATACTCGTCCATGACGTTTGTGTGTGGTTCGACTTCCGTGTGTGGCTTTTGCTCGGTTTCGACATCGGGGTCGTCGTCGCTCGATAAATTGATCTTCTAAGCCCCGAAATGGGCCGCGCAGCCCGGACACTCCCGTAGAAAACCCCGTGGAGCCCTTTCTGTTTCCCGGGAAATCGACCCCTTCGTGGGAACGGGCAGGTGGGCCGGCCCAGGGCCGATGGCTGCGCCCCCTTGTGGCCTTCTCCCGAGTCTCTCGTTTTTACGTCTCTGCGTGTTCCCGTTTCGCCTCTGACTGCACCCGGAGGTGGTGTCGGCTCTTGGAGAAATCCTGCCGTTAAGTCGTCTTCCCGTCCGCGGTTATTCAGCGTCCCGTTTCCAGCTCTTTCCGCTTTCTCGTGGAGTTTTTAAGAGGCCGGAAGGTGTGCTTTGAACCGGCACGCCAAGCGCCTTCTGGGTGACGAGTGTTTGCTCTGGGGACTCTTTAACCCAGATTCTAAACCTTCCTCTTGCTGAGGCTGGCGTGTTTTCGTGGGAAGAGGTGTCCTTTCTGGGGGTCCCCTCTGGCATCCAGCAGTCACTGGACCTCCCAGCTGCGTGCCAGCTGCCAGCGCGGGTGACCAGTCCGCCTCTGCACCTCCCACCAGGTCATTGATAAAATCCCTGCGAAGGAAAATCTCGAGAGCACAGCCCGGCGGCGAGGACTTAGCTGAGTGGTGGCCGCGGCAGTGGACCTGCCCAGTGTAAGCTCACCCCAGGGGTTCCCCCACACACACCTAGAGCCCGAGTGTAAGCTCACTCCAACCAGGGCTCCCCTGCCCTGAGAGCTGGATCTGTGACACCGGCCAGGTCAGCGCTCACTCCCGCCCCCCGCACCCTGGGTACGAAAGCCCCAGCCCCGGGCCAGCCGGAGACACACAGAGCGAAAGGTGAGGCCCCGGCCTCGCCCTTGGGGACCTGGAGTGATGCCATTGCCTGGCACCCTCTGTTGCCGCCTCCATGCTGGCCGCCGGGGAGCACTGCTCTGAAAACTATAGAAACAGTAGGACTGCCACTGAGTGAGGGTCCGGGGGGGGGGGCTGCGTGTGCCTCTCTCTCGGGCAGGAGGTGGCTCCTGCCCCTGACCGTCCTCCCTGTGCAGAGCAGAAAACGACACTGACAGAATCAGGATAACTCGGCCAGAGCTATAAATGACGGTGATGCTGATGGTGGTGGCGGCGGTGGTGACAGTGATGATGACGATGGTGATGGTGGTGACAGTGATGATGATGGTGGTGATGATGGTGATGATTGCGATGACGATGATGATGATAACTACGATGATGGTGATGGTGTTAGTGATGGTGATGATGGTGACAATGACAGTGATGGTGGTGATAGTGATGATGATGGTGATGGTGGTGGTGACAGTGATGATGATGATGGCGATGACGATGATGATAACGGTGGTGATAACTAGTGCTTATTGCTCGTTTGCGCCGAGTTAATGCTCCACTCGGGGCTCTGCTTGCACCATCTCATTTACTGCTCGCGGCCCCCCAGTTCGGTCTTATTCCTGTCCCTTTTTGCAGACGAGGGAACCAAGGTCCCTCGCGGCTGAGGACCCGTCCAGGCGCCAGGCCTCTCCGAGTCTCCGGAGGCGTCTCTTCCCCATGCTTGGGGAGTGAGGCATGGGGGACACTCACTGGGGGACACTCACTGGGGGACACTCACTGGGTGACACTCACTGGGGACACTCACTGGCTGACGCCTCAGGCCACTCCCGCGTGAGGTGCCGCGTGGCTGTGCGCAAGGCCCGGCCTGGGAGAGGGGACCGGAGTCCGTCCCACCCCCCCATCCGTGCTCCCTCCCCTCTCAGCTCTGCGGGCAGCACGTTCATAGTGCGATTCCGCGTCCCGTCTCATGGCTGTGCGCACCGTCAGCGCTCGGCACAGCCTGCCCGCCGTCTCTGTGGGACGTCTGGGGCTCTCCACCCCCGCGAGCGACCCCACGTCCCCATGGCGCCAGCCCGTCAGGAAGTGGGGCTCCTGTCGCTGGTGGATGTTTGCACTCGGAAACCGAAACACTGCAACGCGATGATGGAGCTGATTCACGCTGGGGGAGCACCTTTGACACACGCGCACACACACACACGCACACACACGCGCACACACACATGCACGGACGCACACACACAGATACACAAACACACACGCACATGCAAACATGCGCAAATGCACACCCACATGCGCACACACATGCATGCACACATATGCACACATATGCATACACATGCACACACATGCACGGACACACACGCACACACACAAACACACACTCACGTGCACACATGCACACCCACATGCACATGCATGCACACATGCACACAGTGCACACATATAAATACACACATACACACATGCATAAACACACACGCACACACATGCATGCACACACCAGATACTTAATCAGCGAGGGCTGAGCCGCCACCCGACCCAGCAGCTGCAGCAACGTTGTCTCCGAGGGGCCGTCTGGCTCCTGGTGACCGCAGCTGAGCTGGGAGCAGCAGGCAGCGAGGGGGTCTCTTCCCTGGCCAGCTGCAGCCCAGATGTCCTCCGGGCCACCCAGCCAGCAGAAGCGTCACCGTCCTAGAGAATCTCTCTGTCACCCGAGGGAGCGGAAGTGACCGGCACCCAGCCCAGCGGGCCCGGGGCGCTGCCGAGGTGGGGACGCCCCCTCCTCTGTGGGTGCCGCTGAGGGCGGCCCCCAGGAGCCTCCTGGCTTTTCACGTCTGGTCCCCGGCCAAACGCGATCTTTAAAAATCCACATTTGGCCAGAATCTGTAAACAAAAAAGAAAACAACAAAACAAAACAAAATAACAAGAAAATCTCTTCAGATTGTTCTGTGATGCTGGGCGAAAAGACACTTTTTTTTTTTTTTGCTTTTTCTTAACTCTAAAAAAAGCGCCTTAGCATTTGTGGGCTCTCAGGATTCCGAAGCAGCTGGAATGCTGAAACTTCCGAGCTGGCAGGAGGGGAGCGGAGATGGGCAGCGCCGGGCCCCCTGGGAGTGGGGGCCGGGCACCCCGGGGGGGGTGGACGCGCCGTGGGCCTCAGCCGTGGACAGGTGGGTGGCACGCACCCCCACGCAGTGGGCCCTTCGTGCCTGGGGCCTTGTCTGCCCCCCACAGCTGGACACTCAGCAGAATCTGCAGGGTGACAAGGTGGCACTGTGGTCAAGGACCCCGGCCAGGCCCCCAGGCGTGCGGCCCTGTTCCACGGCCTGTCCCGAGGGGCATTGTTTCGTTTCTCGAGCCCTCTGTGCCTTGGTTTCCTGCTCTGTAAAATGGGGGTGGTGACCCCCTCATGGGGTTGCCGTGGGGCCGAGTTCAGCACCCAGAACATGGCACGGTCAGTGACGGTGGCTGTTGTTGGTCGGTGGGCAGAGCGAGCTCAGCTGTGAAGAAGGGGTAGGGTGGGGTGGGGCGGCTGGGAAAGTGGGGGAGCCCAGCCCCGGGGGGCACAGAGGCTCAGGATCGAGCAGGCCGTGGGGGAGGCCAGGACAGGCACCACCGCAGGTGTGCGAGGACCCGCCGGGCATCAGAAACCCAGCTGCGGTCCAGAATCCATCGCCAACGCGTGGTTGCTGCCGGCGGGTCTCGGCGGATTTCTGCTTCACAGACTCAGACAAGACGGGTCCAGCCTTAAAGGTGGACTGAGAAGGGGACACCGGGGACGGCACTGAGCCGGGATCGAGCCCCGCCGTGCGTCTCGTAACGAACCCCCTTCCCGCCCACGGGGTCTGCCAGGCTGCCTCGCGGCCCCCCGGGTGGGGGGCCCGGCTGCGGCAGGCCCACGTGCCACCCCGGCTCATCCCCGAGCAGACGCCTTCGTCCCTCGGAGTCTGCGTCCCTTCGCTCGCAGCGGGAATGAGCCCTGGAGTCGTAGGGTTGTCTTTGAGGGTAAAATGGAATAATGCTGAATCAATGTCAGAGCGCGTGGGTAGGCGTCGCCGTCCTTGGCACCGAGGTCAGCTGGGACACCTCCCTTCCGATGGCGTCTGTAAACACGGTGCCCTCGCCACGGGCTGGTGGCACATCCCCAGAGCCGTGGCATGTGGCCCGTGGCAGCGTGAGAGGCATGCGGGCTCAGGAGCTGCCGTCCAGTTGGGCCAGCTGAGTGCAAACCACAGAGGCTGAAACGGCCGGGCTGGGCGTGAACGGGAGCGGAGGACGAGGGCCTCGCGGGGACCTGGGCCTGCGTGAGGACCCTCCCTCCGTAGAACAGCGGCTTCGGTGAAAGCCCGGGGCCTGGGGTCTGTCGCTGGCTTAGTGGCACAGGGCGCCACCGGGGTCGAGGGCCAGTTCCACCACGTAACCGGCTGTGTGACCTGGACAAGCCGCGTGACCCCTCCGTGCCCCACCGCCCTCGTCCGTGACACGAGAGAGGAGGTGACGGCCGTGCTGGCCCCGTGCGGTGGCGCTGAGGACAGAGCGAGTGGCACACGGAAGGTGCACCCACCGGACACTGGCCCTGGGGACCCGCCCTGGGCGGGAGTGTGGGAGGAGACGGGGAGCAGGGAGGCAGAGTTGAGATCACGGTGAGCCTGTGGAGGGCGGGGAGAGACCCAGGTGAAGGGCAGGTGGCACTCTGGGAGGGCCTCCGGGCACAGGTGGGGCGGGTAACCCAGCAGGCGCAGTGGGAGGTGTTGGGGACCAGCTCGGGGGTGGGGGGAGGGACCCAAACACTCGTGAACCGTCCCCGCTCTGGGCCAGCCGGCTCCGTGTTCCGGTCCGTTCCTGCTGGGCGGTCAGTGGGGAAACAGTCAGCGGGAGCCCCACGGGAGGTGGCGGCCATCTGTGCCTGTCCCTCCCGGATCGAGTCCTGGGCTCCCCCAGCCCCCCAGAGAGAGGGTCCTCCGTTCTCTGTGTCCGATGAAGGGACACGTTTGGGGACAGGGCTGACGCCGACTCCTCCCTGCCGTAGCCCAGGCCTGGCCTCGGCCCTGGGCCGCAGCGGGCACGCAGTGGGGACGCGTCCCTGGTCCCCCAGACCTGGCCCTCCTCTCCCTGCCCCCTCCCCGCCCCCTCCCCCCTCCCCCCGGCTCCCGCTCTCTCTCTCTCCCACAAATCTATATCCAGTTTCTGTCTCCCAAAAAGAAGAAGTGAGTGGGAGGGCAAATTGTTTAAAAGCAACGCAGCTATTTTAACAAAAATGCTTTTTCCTTTGAGTCAGTCCTAAGAAATTTGGGTGCGATCTGAGCCAGAATCAAACCAAGCAACAGTCCCGAGCCATGACATGGATTGGGGAGAAGGCCCCGGTCCCTGCAGACAGCAGGAGGAATGGGGAAGGATGGGGGGACTGTGACGCCTGGGGACCCCCGAGCTCCACCAGCCCGAAGCCGTGGCGTCCGGCTCCCCCCCCGCCAGCCCCGTCACCCCCCTGCCAGCCCCGTCACCCCCCCCACACCAGCTCGTGGTCCGTGGCTCCTCCCCTCGGGGTGGGGTGGAGGCCGTGAGCCCTGCGGCCTTGGCCTGTGCCCGTCCCGCGGTGTGACACCGCGCCCTGTCCCTCCGTCCGCATTCTCCCGGGTGGATTTGGGAGAACGTGGGTATCGGCTTCACCAGCGTGCACCACGAAACCAGTCAGTGACAGGCCTCGAGCAGGCGAACGTCGGTGGCCAGGGCTGGCCCGTGTCAGGCGGGGGAGACGGGCACGTGACGAGCCACAGACGCCTGGGTGGGAGGCGACAAGTGTCCCCAGCCCGCCGAGCGTCCCCACTCCACGTCCACAGCCGTCCCCACACCGCCCATGCCCATGTCCGAGCCTGGCATCTCATCTCTCCCCATCAGAACCACGTGCGCCCGCCCCGGCCTGGTGGGCCGCACAGCGCACGGGGCCCAGAGCCCGCCCGGGTCCCCACCCGGCCCCGCTGCCCGTCAGCTGTGCCTCCTGGCGGATGTCACCAGCCCTCGCTGTGCCTCACCCTCTCGGCGAAAACGCTCCGTATCTCAGGGTGCGCCGCGCGGCTCGCAAGGGGGTGTGTTTCGGCCGTCGTGGCGCGTGTCACGCCGTCTTTTATGAAAGGCGATCGTCGCGAGAATCGAAGGGCTTCGCCCACGTGACTTAGCCGTTTCCCACGGGAGTCCTGCTGTCGGCTCCGGTTTTGGGGTGAAAAAAATGAGACTCAGGGGCAAAGCGACCTGCCTGGGGTTCCTGAACCCAGGCGTAGGGGGGGCGTTCCCACACAGAGGGGAGTCTTTTCATTCCTTCTTCCTTCCTTCCTTTTTTTCTTCCTTTTCTTTTTCTTTCTTTCTTTCTTCCTTCCTTCCTTCCTTCCTTCCTTCCTTCCTTCCTTCCTTCCTTCCTTCCTTCCTTTCTCTCTCTCTCTCTCTCTCTCTCTCTCCCTTCCTTTCTTTCTTTCTTAGGACTTTCATGTTTGTAAAAATCTTCATTTTTCTATACCTTTCAGGACCTATAAAAAGATAAAACTGGCCAGAAAGACGTCTCGAGCAGACGCCTAGCCCCCAGCCCTAACGTGTGGCTCCGTCCAGGGGTGGGGGGCGCACGGGTGACCGGCGTGACGAGCAGGGACACACACCTTGACCGTTCCTGCAGAGTGAGAACACGAGCCCCCTGTTCAAAACCCTTGGAGAATCTCAAGCAGTGTGAGCGAGTGTGAACCTGGGCACAGGGCCCCGTGGGGCGGCTCCCTCTCGGGGGGATATGCGGGTCCCCTGAGAGGCAGGCGGTGGCTGACCCCAGACCCGCCGCCCGAGCGACCTCTGCCCCAGTGCCCTGCACAGTGGGTGGGTCTGGAAATCACTTCTTCCCGGGCCTAGGCCTAAGCCGCAGCCCGGCTCCGTCCGTGCGGCCCCGCGGCCCTCACCGTGTGGACACCCACGTCCCCGAGGGCCAGCCACTCCCCCGGGACCCAGCTCGCGTCCCCCGCCTCCACTGTGCGTGCCACCAGGAGCTCCCACCTACAGGACGGGGGCCGGGGGCCAGGTCCCGGCACGCAGTGTGGCCACTGGGAAGCCGAGGCCGGGCAGCCCCCTGGCCGGTGCGTCAGGAAGCCGTGGGCTCATGCAGGCCCCGCTCCGGGCGCTGGCCGTGCCCGCGGGGGGCCCAGAGCACACAGCTCATGGGCCGGGGGGTCCAGCCCCCCGCTTGCGCTGGCTCGTCCCCAACGCAGCCCCTCCTCCTCCCTCGCATGGGGACCTCTGTGAGTTCCAAACGCGGGGCTGTCGGAGCCCACCTGTCCCTCCGCCGCTCCCTGCTCCGACGGTTGCCTCACTGTCACTGTCACTGTCACCGTCACCAGCCCCGGCGGACTCGGGGGCATCCACCGGGCACGCAGTGCACAGCTTCACAGGTGTCGTCACGGCTGACCCCCAGCCGCCGCGGGGGCGTGCACTGAGGTGCGGCGTGTCCACGGCTGGCTCAGGGCCACCCAGCCTGGGGGCCGGGCTGGAGCGTGACCTTGACGCCCCCTGCCCCAGTGGACCAGGCTCAGCCTCGCGACGGCCTGCATGGCCACACTCCAGGGCCCCCCGCACGCTGAGCGCTCGCCATCTGGTCCGGGCGGGTGTCCCCTCGCCCGTCCTGCTCGCTCCCCGGGGAGACAAAGCCCCCGCGGGAAGGTCCTGGCCTGCTTCCCGCACCCCGCCCTCAGACCCGGCTGGGCTCAGGCTCCCTGGGGCGACGCCGATCGACCCATCTGTGGCCTCGCTCTGCTCTGGCGCCCTCCCAGACCGTCCCCAGCTGGCCGGCTGAGACGCCCTCGACCTCGCCCCACCCCAGAAGCTCCCCAGGCCGCCCAGCTTTGATCTAGGCGGTGCCGTGTCTGCCCTTGGCCCCTGGGAGCGGGGGACAGCTCTGCCCGTTGTCAGACGCCCCGAGGTCCCCATAGGGTGGCCCCACGGGGAATGGGAACAAGCAGACCATGTTCAAGTCCTAGCCCCGCGGCTCGGCCGGGTCCCCCTGGGGTCACCTGCTTCATGCCCCTGTGGCAGGCAGTGTCCCCGCCGGCGAGAAGCGGGTCGCATGCACTCGTGACACGTTCGGGCTAACGGATCAGGGGACGGTGATGGGTCACAGCGGGTCCCAGACCTCACGACAGGGCGGGCCGGCACCCCAGGCTGGAGCTGGGGAATGAGTGAGGGGACGGATGAAGGCGAATGAGGGTCCCACAGACCCCCGGCCAGCAGCGTCTCTGGGGGCCCCTGAGAGACGCAGCCCCTCAGGCCCCACCCAGGCCTGTGGACGAAAATCCGGGGGGACCTGCACCCCAGGGAGCCCTCGGGGCGCTCTGCCCCCCGCAGTTGGAGAAGCCCTGCCCTGAGGAAGGCTTTGGGCCCTGGGTGCCCTGTCTCTCCTGGCCTTGGCGCGGCAGGCTCGGGTCAGCGTCTGACCTCAGCTCAGGGGCCCAGGCGTGCTGCTCGGCGCACAGTAGGCACTCTGTACATTCCCGTTGGAACAAGCGAGGGTATGAGCACAGGTCCCCACCCGGAGCCCAGCGTGCCAGTGCCCGGAGCCACCTCTGGCCCCATGGCCCTGATGACCCCACAATGGCTGCGTCCAGCAACGTGGCTCCAGGGGCCTCCAGCCATACAGACGGGGACAGAGTCACTTAGGGCAACTGCTGGCTTCTCTCATCACCCCCAGGGTGGCTGTTCATGCTGCCCGCTGAGGCGTGGGATGTCTGTGCCACCCACCCCACCAGAGGGACAGAGCACCTGGCTCCTTCCTTCCACCAGTGGCCACGTGACAGCCCGGGCAGGGGGCTCCCAGGACCCCGGGCTTCCGGTGGCACCAGCCCCCGGTCACGTGTCCGGACGAGGCAGGAAATCACATCTCACCACACGGCAAGGAAGTGCTTTGCTTTCCAGCTCACAGCGTCTGGCGGGGATTTAATAAACACTTTGTTTCGATTGTATTTGTTTTCGCATCGTATTTATATCTGGCCTCCCACGTACGGCCCATGGTTCTCGCTCTCCACTTGCAGTCAGGTTATCACCGCGTCTCCTTCTAAAACAAAGTTCAGGTTTTTTTTGTTTTGTTTTTTTTAAGTGCAAGTTGATTTAAAGAGAAATAGGAGACGAATGCTGGAGGCACGTGACATAAATCCGTGGGGAAGACCAAGGCCGGAGAAGGTGTGGCTTGCTGTAGCCGTCGCCGTAGCTGTAGCCGCGTCCGCCGTCGCAGGCGCAGGCGCGTCAGGAATCGGCGTTCGGGGTTTTGGAGAAGCACAGGGGGCATTCACCACGGACGGTGCAGCACCCCGGGGTGGCCAGGGGCATTCGCTGCTCGGCAGGGAAACTCCGAAGCCCCCACCCCCCGAGGGAGGGCGGTGAGCCCCTCAGCCTCCGCTCAGCTCAGCACGGGGTTCGTCGTCCAACGGGGCCCCACGGTCCCCTCCTCACCGGGGTTCGTCATCCGACTGGGCCCCACGGGCCCCTCCTCGCCAGGGTCCGTCATCCAACGGGTCCCCACGGGCCCCTCCTCGCCGTTTCGCTCCTGGGTGGACGGTAGGGAGCGTCTGCTTTTTCAGGACTTTTGGATTCGCGTGATGGGAAGGAGGCGGCGGGCACCACACGGACGCCCGTCGTGGCTGAGCGTCGGTGAGGACCTCGCCGTGCAAAGGCGAACCCTCGCGGTAACCCCGAGAGTTAAGTGTGTCCCCGTGTCTCAGACGAGGGAACCGGTTCGCTCGCCGAGGTTACACAGCCCATGCGGTGGGGGATGAGGGGGCTGAGCTGGAAGCCAGGCCGGCTGGGGGGGGGCGGGGTGCAGAAGAAAAGTCTGGAACTGAGACCGGCCATCCCTGTCCCGCCCCGTGCCGGCCGACGACCCCGGAGGCGCCCACGTCCGCGCCATCCCTCAGCTCGGTGACAGAGAAGTGACGCTCTGTCTCCAGATGCCCCCAGAGCCGCACAGCCCAGCGGGGCCTGCGGCCACTCCATGACCCCATGCGCGCCTCACGGGGGCCCTGGGCACCCCCGGGCGCATGCCAGGGACGGCCAGGGCAGGCCGTGCGCGCCGCGGCCTGTGACGCGTGCCCTCCCCGCCCCCCGCCAGACACACGTGGGCCGCCCTGCTCTTCCCGCGGCCACTTCGCCCAATCCGCGAACTCCGTGCCGGGCAAGGATGGGAGAACCGTGTCCTTACGCGTTACCCCTGAGAAGACTTTTACATGTGAAAAGTAGGGGAAACGGGGCCGAAGAAGCAACACCCATTCGCAATCCACTTGAAAAACAGAGCATAAGATGCACAAAGCGTCCCCCATTCTGCCTCCTGGATTTGGCCCCTTCCCCAGCCCGCAGGGGTGGCCACCGCCGAACGCAGCCTTCTCCATCTCTCCTGACGCCCGCTGAGCCTTATCTACGCCCAGCTCTATGGCTCACGGACCCCCGCCCTGCCCGGCTGTCAGTCCACGGAAGACACTTGCAGAGGTCATGGGCTCGACCCCCGGGGCCCCGTTCACACCTGCGGCCTCCTGCTCACACACGGGGGAGGGACACGGGGTTGGGGGGGTCGCCTCCTGCTCACACACGGAGGAGAGACACGGGGTTGGGGGGGGGCGGCCAGCTTCCTCACCTCGCAGAGCCGAACCCCAGCGTGGCGTGTGCTCCCAACGCCGCCGGGACTATTCCTGGATGTCAGGTGCGGTTCATGGTTGCCGTGGCAACCGCCCATGCTTAATGAAGAGGAAAGAGGCGGAGAAGAGGCCGGATGAATGTCAGGGACCCCCACGACTTGGCCGGGGAGCAAAGCCGTTCGCGCCCGGCGGCGCTGACCGGCGAAGGTTGGAATGAGCAGCCCCGGGGATGGCTGGGGTCGGGCCCAGGCACCCCTCGCTCCCCTGGTCGGGTCAGCGGGGGGCAGGGCGACACGGAAGGCCCCAGCGTGAGGCTGTCTGCGGAGACGCTGTGAGCAGGGCTCCGGCTTCAAGGGCCTGACTGTGCGACACGTTGTCAGACTGTGCGGGCGACAGAAGTCCGAGCCCAGATCGCTCCTGCGTTGAGATGTCACTTTAAAAAAAAAAAAAAAAAGAGCCTCTTTGGGATTATTACTTTTTAATGAAGCAAGTGCCAAATGAAGGTTTAAATTAAAAATGACCTTTGGAAAGACACCGTCAAGGACATGAGAAGGTCAGCCGCGGACCGGGAGAAGTGGCAGCGAGAGACGCATCCAGGGAGGGCCTGTCACCCCAACATCCGCAAAGAACCCCTCAAACCCCTGCTCTGGTAAAACAAGCGACCCGATCTCAAAACGGGCCGGAGACCAGGAGAGACACCTCGCCAGAGAAGACGTGCCGGTGGCAGGGCGTCACAGGGGACGGAGTCCCACGTCACGTCCCGGGCAACAGGCCAACCTCAGCGATGTGACACCACCGCCCACCCGTGCGCAGGGCCGGCACGGGGCCCCGACCTCAGCAGCTGCCGGCGGGGACGTGGGGCCACGGGGCGTCTCGCCCCCGCTGCTGGTGGCGGCAGCGCCGTGGCTCGGCCACCCGGGAGGACAGGTGGGCAGTTGCTTACGGAAGTCCCCAGCATTGCCACCCGGCCCGGCCCAGCAGGCACGGCCCTCAGCAGTTGCTCCTGGGTGCTCACACGCCATGTGCCAGCGTCTGCAGCAGCTGCACCATCGCTG
>PVKZ01009184.1:0-12082 GCA_004027375.1 Macroglossus sobrinus
CGGAAGTTACTGTGTGTCGTTCTGACGTTGTCAGACACTTTAGAAATAATGATACTTATTTTTAACATTACACCCAAAACAAGATTTTTCTGAACACAGATACTACGGTCCGAGTTTAAAGATAAGACATTTGATAGATGAGGGCAGGGACACTTAAACACGCATGCAGATCTGGTGTCAGATAAAAGGTCCCACTTATTGGAAATCGTTTTCCGATAAATCACAGGAGTCCCATTTGGAAAAAGGAAGAAAGATCAATAAAGCAGAGAATAGTTAAAAAGGGGAAAAACAGACCTGAGCCTTACCCTCGCCAGCGGGTGGGCCGGCCCTAGCTCTCCTGGGGCCTCCTGGGAGGGTGATCGAAAATGCAGATGCCCTATAGGAATAACAATGGACACCACCAGCCGGGAAGCAGCTGAAATTCCGCCCCAGGTCTCAGAAAAGGTCCTTCCTTCTCCCTGCTGGGAATTACCCATCCGCCTCACTCCGGGTCTGTCCACAGCGCTAGAAAGGTGAATCTCAGGTGTGGCTGTGCATCAGGGTCACCTGGGGAGACTGTGAGCCTGGGATGGGGCGGGGTGGGGGGTGGGGGTGGGGGCGTTGCTGGGCAGAGGCCCGGAGTCTCTGATTCAGCAGGTCTGGGTGGGGCCCAGGAATCGGGTGATGCTGACGCTGCTCGTCTGGGGACCACGCTTTGAGAGCCACTGGTCTGGAACTGGGGACCTCCAGGCTTAGGGCTCCGCGAGCCAGAACTGACGTCGGCATCACGTAGCCGTCCCAAGGGGAGCCAACGTGGGGTGCCCCGTTACTACTCCGCCGACAGTGCTCACGCCCACCGTGCACCAGGGCCTTAGCCAGCGCCAGGCCCCCCGCTGCTGCACGCCTGGAGAAGTTCCCTGTCCCCTGAGAAGCCAGAGTCCCCTGGGCGCAGAAGCCCACACGTGACCCCAGCTTTGGAGAGCGGGAGCTGGTGCCTGTCTGAGTGCTATGGGGTGTGTGGGGGGGAGGTTACATCAGCAGATCAAGTGACAAGATGCCCGCGCTACAGATGTGCCTTGCGACCCTGGCCGGACCCTATGAGCATAAATAACTCTAAGGCTGCTGCGTCTGCTCCCCACGCCTTGAAGCAGGGCCTGTGGGCCCCTCAAACGTAAGGGGGAGCTGTGGACAACGACGTCCAGACTGGCTGACACAGCTCCTCACGATCGGGGTGCGTCCCCATTCTGTCAGAGCTAGTTTTATGCCCTTGTCAGCTTTCATATCCATATATCTATATCTATGTATCTATACGCAGTTACACACACACACACACGTGTTATATACACACATACATACATCTTATTTTGAAACAAATTCAAACTTATAGAAAACTTTCACGTATGGTATAGAGTATTCCTGTATACTCTTCACTCAGAGTTTTATCAATTATCCTAATAATAACGTTCTTCAAGTTAAAAAAAAAATACCCAGCTGCAATCTCCCTTTGCACACAGCTGTCGTATTTCTTCACTCACTTCCGTTTGGAGCCTTAAACATCTTCGGAGATTACAGGAACGGCCCACGACTTGGGGTCACCCAGTGCGTCCTCATGACTGGAACCAGGTTACACCTGGAGTGTCGCAGAAGGGATGCTGCATTCTTGTCATCTCCCATCACACGATTCTGCCCTGTCCCAGTGCTGGTGACGTTCGTGCTGATTTCCTGATTGACATGGCTTTGGCTAAGTGTCTCCCTTTTACACTAAGTTACTTTCTCCCTTTTCCATTTATTATTTTAGCAGGAGATACTTAATTCCCCGTTTATATTCTTTCGCCCACGAATTTTAGCATCTATTGATTGATGCTTCTTGTTCGAATTATTTCTATGATGATCGCCAAACAGTGAGATTCTCATTCCATCGTTCTCTCTGCATTTATCGGTTTGCATTATCGTGTAAGGAAGAGCTTTCTTTTTTCCTCATTTACTTATTCATTCTTTAATTTGTGTCCCTGCAAGCTCGGTTTAGTGGCTTTTGCACAACGCCATGGGTCTTTACATGCTTATGTGGCTTCCTCGTCCCTAAAATGGAAATAAGCCTTTCGCGAGGCCACTGGGAGGAATAAATTTGCAACGTGCCTGGTTCCACATTCCAGGAAAATCGCTGTCTGGCCATATGACGAGGCAAAAAGCTGTGACCGCCGGGACACAGCTGGCTAGGATGGGAGGGCCACTGGGAGTGCGCGCGCACCCTGGCCCCCCGCGGCGTCTCTGACCCCTCCTCCAGGAAGCCTTTCTCTGGGGCATGATCCTCACTGCGCATGCCTGGAGGCGCTGAGTCCCACCCCGTGAACCCCGTTCTGGGGAGCCCGCCTGCGACCCGCTGGCCTCTGGGGTCCCCACCCGAAGTCAGAGCGTTGGACCCGCTGCGGGACCCGCTGCGGGACCCGCTGCGGAACCCGCTGCGGAAGCCGGGAGTGGCGCGCCCACCTTCCGAGCGAGCCGCGGGAGGTCCCGGCGTCCGCCCTCTTCTCTCCCTAAAACAAGGGGGTCATCACACCTCGGCACCCCCAAACCCCTCCCCGTGCTAGACAACCAAACCGCCCAGGCACCTTATTTCCTTGGTTAAGGTAACAACTGAAGAAATATGTTCTTATATTAACTTCAGAAAAACGATACCCACCAGCCACCCACGGGGGACTTCGCTCAGGTGGCTGGGTGTGGCCGAGTCCGGTCCCGAACACAGGCTTTTGGACCCCGCTGGGACCACAGGCTGGGGTCCAAGTCCTGCTCGGCCCCCCCACCACGTGGAGCCCTGAAGCCCGGACACGAAGCTTGCAGTCCCCAAAGGTGACCACCAGGTGGCGAGCTGACTCTACGCATTGCTATTGGAGGGGGCTCTTCTGGTGACATAAACGTGTGTAGACAAGACACAGCCGACACCTCACTTTCTCTCTCTGGCTCTGGGTCAGGCTTTCCAGAGATTTGCAGCCATATTTAAAACAAACGAACAAAAAAGGAAGGCAGATCAGGCGATGTGTTTTAACTTCCCAGAGGCTTCTCACCAAACTGAGAATAAAATGCACCAGGCCAGGCATGACCCGCTGTCTGCTCTCCAAACCCTTACATTTCTGTCTAACCAGCCAGCAGCCTGCCTGCTCCGTGACAACTGGTGACAACTGCCCGTGAGCAAGGGCTCAGCTGACTCAGCTGGTAACGTTTGGAAGAGGAGCCCAGGGCACTGCACCGTGGACCCTGGTGTGAGAGTAACTTCATTCATTCATTCATTCATTCGTTCATTTGTCAGTATTGATCCAGCCCTTACTGTGTGCCAAACCCCAGAAATAAAAGCAATAGTCATGCCACAGGCATCAAAAAATACACTGCGGCCAGCTCCTGTCCCGCTGGGTTGCTCAAGGCGTCCCAGATAACCCTCACGACCACGATGACACAGAGGACACAAAAGCAGCCAAGGACGCCGTGGGAATTCCAGAGGACGGGCTCTGAGGTCACATGTGAAAGGCAGAAGCCAAGTCTGTAATCCGTCACGAAATAACGGAGCACCCATGAGGAAGAAGAAAAAACGGTTTCGACAAAACCCGGTTTAATATCTTTGTGTGTGAAGTAACGTATGCATTTCGTGAATCAACTCCGTGTTTTTATTTCATGTTCTGAAGATCGGTCCTTATCGGCCGATCACATCAGTCACATAGCAAGTAAAGATTTTGTGTTTTTCTAGTGGTGTGTAATTATTATTTCTATTGAGATGCTATCCTTAACCCTTTCTATTCCTCTGTAACAACAACAAAAAAAGGCAAGAAAAAACCACATGCTTGTTATGCAAACACAGCTTTCCTAAGGGAAGAAAGGGCTCCCCCTTTTTTTTTTCATATGATTTGGTTTTGTTGTTTTGGGAGAGTCAGGGAAGGCTTCCTGGTGGAAGTGGTAACTAAGTGGAGCCAAAGCTAATAAGATAAGTCGAAGCCAAGCGGAAGTGGGTAGTAGGTGAGGGGAGGCCACCCCAAGAAGGGAGCAGCAGGTGCAAAGGTCTGGAAGGAAGAGAGCATTCTGGGACCCGAGAGCCTATGGGATCTGGAGCCCATAGAACCATCCCTGGGAGTGATGCCGGAGGCTGGAGGGGCAGGGAGGGGCCAGGCTCCCACGAGCTGTGTACACCCTGTTAAGGTTGGACTTCACCAGAAGAGCAAGAGGGAGCATGGGGGAGTTTTAAGCAAAGGCTCTGCTGCAATTTTCATTCTAGAAAGATCTCAGTGGCAGCAGTGTGGGAAACGGGGGCTGGCGACTGATTACTCAAGACATTGTTGCAGGATCTGGGTGGGAGTTGATGGTGGCTTGGCCTCGGGCACTGAAGTGACGATGAAGAAAGTGGGATCTGAGGGCATCTGGGGAGCATGACTGACTGTTGGCAGCTGATCGGGCGGGAGGCTCAGGGGTGAGAGAACCAGGGTTGGCAGCTTGGTGTCTGCCTTGGAACGAACATGGCACTGTTTCTGGAGCTGGATTAGACTGGGGAGGAAGCAGGTGGGGAGAAAACGGAAAGTTCTGTTTTGGACTGCGAAGTGTGGGATGCCCAAGAGACGTTCAAAGGAGCATGTCAACGGGGCTATGGAATTGTGAGGTGACAACAGACCAGGGTCCTCAGCCTATGTCGCTAAGGTGATGGATAAGTTTGCCCCGTGGGCTACAGAAGAGGACCTGGGCCAGCATGTACGGGCAGGAGGGAGGGGAGCCAGGGGTGAAGGCCGAGAAGGGGCCGGGAGGAGGGAGGAAAATGGTGAGCATGTCACAGAAGGTAAGTGGGGGCACTCTTCGGGGTCAATAACTTGCCGGAAGGCTCCCAGGATGCAGGAAAACTGTCCCTTCTAGATGGGCAGTTTATTATAAAGGACACAACTTAGGGATAGCCAGCGGGAGGGGTGCCCAGGGTGAGGGGTGCAAAAAGGGACAGATCTTACTCTCCAGGCCCCTCTACGGGTCTGCCAACCTGGAAGCTCTCAGACTCCTATTCAAGATTTTTTTTTTTTTGAGAGAACATTAGTAATTAATTTAACCTCCAGGCTCTCTTCCCTCCCCCAGAGTCAGGGGATGGGGCTGAAATTTCTACCTTTCTGAACACAGGGTTGGTTTCCCTGGCAACCACCCCTCATCAGAGGCTATCCAGAAGCCTCTAGCCACCAGGCATGTCATTAGCATACAAAGGGACACATCACTTCCCGGATTCCAAGAGTATTGGGAGATCCATGCCTGGAAATGGGGACAGAGACCAAACAATCTATTTCTTATGATGTCACAGCATCTTACAAAGAGCAAGGAGGTCTTTAGAAGAACCGCTTATGTACCCTGAACTCTGCAGACAGGTGAACATGTTGGGGTTCTCTCCGCTTGTCTCCTCCTATAACCCAGGCTAAGCCAATTAGAACTCTTCCCTGGGTTTTTTTCCCACTTGAAATCTTGCAGTGCCTCCCTCTTACCCTGCAGGGAGGGTGACTTGCAAATCTGTTGAGTCAAACTCTAAGACACTTAAAATGGCAGCTGCTGACCCCAGCAGCTCTAGCCTTCACGTTCTGCATCCTTGCTCTCTCATCTCGCGGTACGGTTCACCCCCAGGGACCAGGTGAAGGTCACCTGGCGGTTGGCAAGTTCCTTCCATTTTCAAGAGTTGTAAGCCAAGAGATACAACTCTATTTATCAACATTCTGCCTTCGAGTTCTGCCAAAATCCCAGTTAATACTAATAAAGCTGTCTTTTAATTTGCTTTCGCCTCTTGCAGTGGGTAGATCTTAAGAAGAAGGAGAGGCTTGAGCTAAATACAACAAGACTCAGACAGTTCTGGAATGACATGCCCAGCATGGGCACCTGCAACTTCCTTTTGGGGAAACACTTCTCCCTGAATCCATCACATGATCCCTGGAGAAGGGCATATGACGCAGAACCGGCCAATCGCAGTCCCTCATTTCACGAGCCACGATGATTGGTCCAGGAGTGAGACATGTGACTCAAGAGGAGCCAATCAGAGTGCTTGAAATTGGAGGAGACAGAGATTTGACTTGGAGGCAGAGACACTGGGAAGATGTGAGTGACGTGGTATCTTGATTGATTATTCCAGTCCATATTGATTATTCCAGGCCTGGTTGGTATAAGATCACCTCATGGCCTTGCTAAAAACCACAGGTTCCCAGGTGAGATCAGCTGAACCAGAATCTCAGGTGAGGAAAGAGGGGAGAATCTATAATTTTTTTCACCAGCAACCTTGTGACTTTTATATAATCTGCCCAGGCCGACCTCAGAATTAAGAATCATCGATTTATAATACAAAGATGCCCAGATAGAAGACAAAGAATTCCATCAGCTGCCAGGATATTTTTCTTAAAAGGTACTAACCATCCATACGTTCCAGGATTTGGCTACATTTTCTCCTTGTTCTCTTTTTGTTGAACAAATAATTTAAAAATGTTTGCACGGGGTTTGAGTTGTGTGCGTATTTCTCCATGTACATTTTACAATGACAAGAAACACTATTTTAGCAGTTTGTGATGGAGACTGTGCACTTGAATGTCACATTACATGGAAAATGATGATGAGGGAGACCAGCGTTTCATTCCGGTTACGTACTTACGTCGAGAGAGTGAAAACCGGCCCTACCCACAGCCAGAGAGGGTGAAATGGGCCTTGCCGACAGCCAGAGCACAATACTCTCAACAGAACATCAACAGTGCTCAGAGCAGGTCACAGGCAAGGCCACACACACAGCGACTGTAAAAAATGATTAAACATCCCTTCTCCTAAAGGAAGTGATTGCTGACTCGTCAGTGTCAGTCCCAGCCCTGCTTTACTGCAGTCCAATCCCGTTCTAATCACTGTGAAAATAGTCATCAAATTGTCCAGCTCCCTGTCCAGTCCAGAACTGGTCCCATTTCTCCTTAGAATTACCCAGCGCCAGCTCAAACTCGCTCTCTCTCCCCTTCAGACTCCCAAAGGCTTCTTTGGGTGCTCTCCACTGGGTCCTCGTCCCAGCAGCGAAATAAGCCCATCTCTATTCAACTGCAAATGTGTTCCTAATGGCATCTGGTTGGGAGAACATAGCAACACACACACACACAAAGTTAAAGGGAAAAAAAAGAACATAAGAACACAGGCACGTGCATACATGCACGCACACACAGATACACACACACACATGCACACACACATGCATGTGCATGCACACATATGCACACACGCACATGCACACGCACACACACTAGCTGTTCAGCCACGATGCACCTCATTACAGTAGCAGGATCACAACTCAAGTGAACTTCAAAACTAGGACCATCTTCCCTTACCCAAGAAGGTTAGGCCTGAGGCACCGGGGTCCTGCTTTACTGGTGACTCTCCCGGGTCTCCCTTCTTCCCCACACCTGTGCATCCTCCGGTGGAAGGCAAGGTGGCCATCGTGTCGCAGGCATCTGTCTACCCAGACATCAGATCAGAAATAACAGCAGAAGGCATCTCTTTCCCTGTGGCTCATTCAGGGGGAGGAACAGCTACTCCAGAAGCCCCTCTGCGGACATCTGCCCTCTCTCCTCTTCGCCCATCACCGTGTCCCATGCTCAGGTCTGAGCCACATACTGGGACAGAGAGGACCACCAGGGCAGATTCATCTCAGATTGGTCCAGCGTCACCCCCTGAAGCACGTCTTTGGAGTGGATGCCAGAACTAAATCAGGGGGCCCTTAGGAGAGAGGAAGAGAAGAAATAAACATGGTTTGGTGCCCGTTACTCCATGAACAAGGGTTGAAATAGTTTGTCCTATAATGTGATTTGTGTTTACCCCCTTGAGCGTGGGCTGGTGGCTACCGTTTATTTGTTTGGCCCATCCAAGAGTTCTCAGTTATTCTGCAATGACCATGTATCATATTATAAAAACAAAAAATAAAACTCCAAGTATAGATCAAAGAAACTCCAAAGACCCCCCCCCTTTTTTTTTAAGAGGCAGTGCTACAAATTTGAAGAATGAGCAGAAGGATTCTCTCTCATTTATTTCTGGCATGTCCGTTCATCTACAAGTTGGCTGGGAGGTGCCCTCTGCATTTGGGGTGTTCAACACGATGAGTGCAGAGGTAGAATCAGGCTGGAGAACGTTTGCTTGGCAAACCTCGCTCTTGGTACAAGAAACAGCCTCAGGCTCCGGAGGAGAAAGGCGCATGTTTATCAAGTGAAGATGCTACCAAGGAAACGTGTGGCAGAAGTCCAAGGTTACAGGGAGCAAAGCTCATAGCTCCTTTTCTAGAGAAAAAAAAGTCTAAGAGGCAACACTTTCCAAACAACTGACTTCCCCAGGAGTCCCCCCCCAAGCCCCCACCATGAGGGACTTGGGGTGACAAAGAGCCTCGTGTCATCAGCAAATCCAACTAGGGTTTCTACCTAAGACAAGTTAAACCCAGAGAAAAATCTAGAGAGTGCCTGGGAACCAGAAAAACTGGTTCATGCCTCTGTCTCCCGTCCTCCTTCCCAGGAAGACCCCCGGCCAGCTCGATATGTAATGACTCGGGCAGGCGAGTTATTGCTTCCAATGAGACCAGCTGTAAACTGTAATGAAGGGAAAAACGGGTTTCAAGGCGCTGAAAAGGAGCATCGAGTGGGTGGGGCCAGGTCACAGGGGCCGGAGGGGGCCGCCCCGGATTCTCCGGGGACAGGGCGACAGGGTTCCTCAGCAGGGGGCCGATGTTACAGTCTGCAAAGCTGCCGATCTCAGATCAGGAGACACTACTTAGAGCTCGGAGCTCAGACGCCAGGGCTGGGCTGGGTGAGAAGGCGGGCAGGGCTTTATAGGGACACTTCCCATTGCTCCCCCAAATTCACAAGGTGTCTTCCGTCGGCAGTTTCAAGACTATTTGCCAGAAAAGTAAAGGCTCCCAGGCAAGGGCGTTTACCAGCTTGGAAGATGCCCCTGGCTTTCGACAGGCTTGGCAAACACGTTCCGTTAGGGGCGGGAGAGATGATGGTTTAGGCTTTGCAGCCCATATGGTCTCAAACGCAATCACAGGCAATACGTAAATAATATGGCTGCTGTCACTACAACAGCAAGAGTTGAGTAGAGGTGACAGCGCCCAGATGGCCCACAAAGCCCAAAATGTTTACTATTTCTGGGCAATTACCGAAGAAGCGTGTAAACCTCTGAGTGTACTGGGTGGATGACAAGCCAGCGGAAAGCAGCCACTCGGGAGAAGCAGCCTTCTCGAAGAATCCCTATTCTTTCAGCATTGTCACATGAGAGAACCGACTCAAAGATGGACCCCTCCAGCCACCCAGCCGCGGCCACCACGGCCAGGAAGCCCTGGCAGGGGACCTTTCACGGGACACAGCCCAGATCCAGAGCCAGGAGGCCACGCACGCGACTGGCACTCTCTGGGGTGCTGGCCCACGTGCCCAGCTGCGTCCCCCTTGGGGCCCTCCCTGGTCTGGCCTCGCCTGTCCCCGAGCCTGTCCCCAGCCTGAGGCTTTCACCTGACATTCCCACAAACGTGGTATTTGGTGTTTCTCTTCCCCGCTTTCCAGTCCTCCTTCCTGTGGAAACAACTTCCCTCCCAGCCCAGGGGTCTTCCTAAGTCAATGGACCCTGGCCAAGGCATGGGTCATGTGACCTAGGCCTGAGCCAATCAACGCTCTCCCTCACCTTAGCCACATGATTGGTCAGGGATAAGCAAATGAACTAGAAAGGGCCAACAGGAGTCCATGAGACAGCTGACAAGGAAGCCAAAGGCAGATCTTTATGGCGGTGGCCCAGGAGCCCCTGGCATCCACCTTGCAAGCATGGGGGTGGTCCTGTTTGAGAACAGAGTCAGGATAACACAAAGGATGCTGGGAGCAGAGCGAGAAGCAAGATCCCGAGGACAGCACTTGATAACCCACGACCTCTGAACTTAGAGTCACTTGAGCCAATTAAATCTCCATTCTGTTTAGCCATATTTGGGGTTGCAGTTAAGAGTCCTAACTGATACGTTCTGCCTCCAGTTCTCGGCACATCTCACGCAGATCCTTCTGTCCGGAAAGCCCTTCCCGACACGCCTCGCTTGGCCTGCCCCTGCTCCTTCTCCAGGGCCACGCCCAGACCCCGGCCACCTTCTCCAGGAGTCTGTCCTGACACCCCCACGGCCACCATCCCAGGCCCCTTGGCCTCTCCGTCTTGGTGTTTGCATAAAACCCCCCTGTGTCTTGATTTATAAAGCAGTGTGCTTGAGTGGCGATACCCTAAAACTAGAAAAAAGTAAAAATCACTTTAAGTTTCTCTGTGAATGCACAGAAATATGCATAATGGTTTTGGATGTTTTGAGAGTCTTATTTTGCCTTCATCTCTTCTCGCCTCTTCCCACATATTAACTCCTGACAAGTAGCCAAGGATGACAACCTAATAATTTGTACTTTCCCTATGAACACAAAATCAAATACAAACCTATACCCTACTGTCTTTTTCTTCTGTCGTTTTCCTAAACTGGGGTTCCTTTGCACGTTCTCGTGTCTTGTTTCTACTGCCCGTGGAAAAGGTCCAAGGTCACCTGACAGCTCTACTTTGTGGTTCCTGTCTGCTGCAGAATATTGCAAGATGCGACATTCCAATCCCATCATTTCCCTATTTACAGGATTGTGATTCTAGATCACTGAAAACACTCTAGCTCTTTTAAAACAGAAACAAAACCCTGGAATAGATAAGAGATTTTGGTTAGGTGGCTGGGTTCGAGATGAATACACAAAATAACAGCTGCCCTATACTCTAGGGATTAAAAAATAAGAAAAAAAATGTTCACTCACGATACAGACGGAAATCATAACATACTCAGAAATAAATCGAATAGGGAAGGCAGGGTGCTTTAGCAGGAAAATAAGAAAATCTTACCGAGTGACATCACTTAACAGCCACCAAGGAGGAGACACACCGTGTCCTTGCGTAAGAAAAGGTGAAAATCACGATATAAATGGAACGCGATTCCCATTCAAACCCAATGAGATGTTTTCCTCCGAGGGAGTATGTTGTGAGCTGAGCTACGTCTCCTGAGGAGATAGTGGCAGTTCCAGTCACCAGTACTCGTGACTCCCAATGCCATCGTAGGGAGCAATTATGATGAGAGTCACGGCAAGGTTGACCCCACAGCGTTTGCTGACTGCGGGGGTCACCCAGACCCTGGCAGGTGGCGGCTGTGCTGCTGGATGTGAAGGTCACCCAATCCCGCACAGCCTGGGAAACACCGTGTGTGTTTGTAATAAAACATCGGGGAGGGGGGAGGGGAGACACATCATCTAGAGGGAACTGGCTAAATTACAATAGATTTGAATTCTATAATGATAAAGGCCAAAACGTACTGAGGAGAGAGACTTGAAAATGTTGGGAGAGGAGCAGTTTCATCTCCACCCTCTTAGGCTCAGTAGACGGGGGCCTGTGAATTAAACAAAGGACAAATTCACAGACTATCCTCCTTGACAGGGATCCGATTCCGACGCAAATACAGGTCAGAGGTCGGCTCTCAGAGGCGAGGTGTGGGTGTCTCCGAGAGCCTCAGGGCCTTTGCTGCTGCTCGCCCCGTAGCCGTGCCCTCATCATCGTTCCAAGCGTCCTCCGAACGGTCTTCTCTGACTGTCTGGCTCCAGGGCGGGGTCCCCCCTTAGTGCTTTTTTATTCACAGCACTGACCCCCACTTCCGACACACTGCTGTGCAGTTCGGTGTTCGCCAAAGTCTGCCTCCCCCCATTGTCTGTCCGTCTGACAGCCCCCAATCCCCCTGAAGGGAATGCTCACCTCTGCCTTCCCAGGGCCCCCAGGGTGCGTGGCTTTTTCAGGGCTGAACACTATTCCCTTGCAGGTAGAGACCACCTCTCGTTGATGTAGATGTCCACCCACCAGCATCTGGGTCGCTCGCTTCCGCCTCTCGGCTGTCGTGAATAATGCTGCTGCGAGCACGGGCGTCCAAGCGCCCTTCTAGATTACACTTTTAATTCTTTTGCGTATAGGCCCAGAGGTGGAGTTGCGGGATCGTGTGGAGACCCTATTTTTAGGGTTCTGAGGGAGGCTCCTCGTCTCCTTCACAGTGGCTTCACTGTCTGACACTGTG
>PVKZ01009185.1:0-12082 GCA_004027375.1 Macroglossus sobrinus
AATAATAATAAAGTTATATAATTATATAGAAGATATCTTAAGGAGTAAAAGTACTAGTTTCTACCTCTAAGACAATGTTACAAAAATTAATATCCTAAATCTGAAGATCAAATGAAAAAGGAAGACAGCAAAGCAAAGATGTATTAAAATAAAATAATCCAAATAAGGCATTTCGGGCTAATTAAAATAATGAATACAACAAAGTGGAAACAGATACTGGCAAGAATTTGGGAATAATTAGAATTAAAGTGGAAACATCTTCATGGTCACTAATAAGGTGTACACTAGTTTCCCCATATTAGGAGGGAATACATTCCAAGACCCCCATGGATGCTTGAAACCTCAGATAGTACTGAACCCTATGTATATTATGTTTTTTCCTACATTTTCCCTTAAAGGAAGCACTTTATGGCTTCTCTTTGGCTTATTCAAATTGCCAGCACTACTATTCTTATGTTTGGAGCCATTGTACTATGATGGCACTGCTATACTGCTATACTATGACAGGAAATCTGATAAAGACAGCTAATTAGCGACTAATGGGCAGGTAATGTATAAAGCGTGGACAAAGTGATGATTCAGGTCCAGATTGGACAGGGAGATGACATGAGAATTTATAACACTACTCAGAACACAATAAATTTCAGTCTGATTAATTATTTCTGAAATTTTTCATTTAATATTTTCAGACCACAAGAGAGGGATTTCCATAAAGTGGCTTGGGAATCATGAAGTTAGAGTTCTAAAGGCTCTTAGATCTTCCAGTTCAATCTATATATTTTCTAATATTTCTCTCCAGGTATGTTTTTATCATATTAAAATTCAAGTAACATATAATTCCCCTTTTTAACAATTTTACTGCATGTAATCAATGACTGTTATGTTCACAAAGTTGTGCAATCATCACCATTATCTAACCTTAGAACATTTTCATCATCTCAGTAAGAAGCTCCATATCTATGAAGAAGTGACTTCATGTTACTTCTTTTCCCCAACTCCTGACATCATTACTATGTTTTCTGTCTCTGTAGTTTTCCTTTTCTAGGCCTTTCATATAAATGAAATTATGCAATAAGCATGGCTTCTTTTGTCTTGCTTCTTTTACTTAGCATGATGTTTCAAAGACCCATCCATGTTGTAGAAACTATCAGTATTTTATTCTTTTTTATACAAGAATAAGATTCCATTGCATGGATACACCCCATTTGTTTGTGTATTCATCCACTGATGGACACTGAGGTTGTTTCCATTTGGGGCTATTGTAAACAGTACTGCCATGAACATTCATGTGAAAGTTTTTGTTTGAGTCATAGTATATTTGGATGTTCTTTCTAATATTTAGAAGACCTGCTATGAAAAGGGCATAATAATTGGAGAGTTGATTGTATGCATTTCTTTCTGTTTTCTGAGACAGTAACAACCTTCAGCAACAGAAATATAAATGATTTATATTTGATTTGAAATGCATTCATATGCCTCATACCTGGAAATATTAGTAAAAAATTTTATCATTAAAATACAGTTGCTGCATGGCATTGTTATTGCTATGTGCTCTTAAAATTACCAAAAACTCAAAAGGAAATTAATATAAAGATGAATTAAATCTAACAGTTTTTTCACATTAAAAAGAGAAAATTTTGCTTTAGAAAATATGGCTATTTTAACTATGTTGATTCTTCCAACATATAAGTATGTTGATATCTTTCCATTTCTTTGTGCCCTCTTCATTTTCTTTTAATAATGTCTTCTAGTTTTTGGTGTATAGGTCCTTCATGTTTTATTTATTCCTAAGTATTTAATTCTTTTAGTTGTAATTTCAAAAGAAAAATTTTTTTCATTTCTCTTTCTTAAATTCATTGTAAGTGTATAAAAACACAGTAGATTTTTGTACATAGATTTTGTATCCTGCAACTGTACTACATTTATTTATTATTTCTTGATTTTTGGTCAAGTCATTAGCATTTTCTATATAAATGTCATCTGTAGAAAGTGACGTGACTTTTTTATTGTCTATTTGAATGACTTTTATTTCTTTCTCTTGCCTAATTTAAGGCAATCCCCATTAAAGTCTCAATGGCAATTTTTAGAGAAATAGAACAAAAAATATTCAAATTTGTGTAGAATCACAAAAGACCCCAAATAGCCAAAGCAATCTTGAGGGAAAGAAAAAAAAAAAAAGGCTGAAGGTTTCACATTACCTTACTTCAAATTATACTACAAAGTGACCATTATCAAAACAAAATGGTATTGGTAAATTTAAAAAAAAATGGACATATAGAACAATGAAACAGAATTGAAAGCCTAGAAATAAACCAATAAGTATATAGGCAAATAACTGCTGACAAAATATCCAAAAACATACAATGGAGAAAGAAAAGCGTCTTCAGTAAAAAGTGCTTGGAAAATTGGAAAGCCACACACAAAAGATTGAAACTAGACTGCTGTTGTCACCATACATCAAACTTAACTCAAAATTGATCAAAGACCTAAAAAATAAATTGCATAGAAAAAAATCATAGCTACTAAACTCATGGACCTTGAACTTAGAGAGGATTTTATGAATTTGACTTCAAAGACAAGGGAATTGAAATAAAAAATAAATGAATAGGACTATATCAAACTAAAAAACTTCTGCCCAGCAAAAAAAAAAAAAAAGCCATCAACAAAATGAAAAGGCAACAAACTGAATGAAAGAAGGTATTAGCAAACAATGCCTCCAATAAGGGAATAATATATATAATATTATATATAATTATATATAATAAGGAACTCATATAACTCAACAACTAAAAAACAAACAATTTATTTCAAAAATGGGCAGAGGACTTGAGCAAACTCTTCTCCCAAGAAGACATACAAACAGCCATCAGATGTATGAAAAGATGCTCAACATTACCTGCTATTATGGAAATACAAATCAAAACTACAATGAGATACCACCTTATATCTGGTAGAATGGCTATCACCAACACGACAAATAATAACAAGTGTTGGAGAGGTTACAGGGAAAAAAGGAACCCTCTTGCTGTGCTCTTGGAAATGTAGATTTATAGAGCCACTATGCCAAATAATTGGAGGCCCCTCCAAAAATTAAGATATTTACCAAAAAAACTTGGAAGCATTTATCCACAAAGATATGTGCACCTCAGTGTTCACTGCAGCATTATTCACGGTGGCCAAGACATGGAAATAATTGAAGTATCCTTCAATAGATGATCAGAGAAAGAACATATGGTACATATATACAATGAAATATTACTCAACCATAAGAAAGGATGAAGTACTGCCATTTGCGACAACATGGATAGATTTGAGATTATCGTGATATGTGAAACAAGTCAAACAGAAAAAGTTGAAGAACCATATTATTTTACTTATATGTGGGATATAAAACTAAAAGCAACAAACTAACAAGACAAAAACTCATAGACAACAGTTTAGTGGTTGCCAGAGGAAAAAAAGGGAGGAGGAGGCATAAAAGGGCATGGGATGTCTAATATATGGTAATGGAAGAATTTGACTTTAAGTGGAGAACAGACAATGCAATGTATATATATAATTGAAATGTATACTTGAGACCTATATAATTTTATTAACCAATGTCATCCCAATAAATCTACTTTTTAAAACATGTAATTAAAATTTAGTTTTAGCATTTTCTTCTGGCTTTTAGGCTTTTTGTATTAGACTCTAGTATTAGTGGGAAAATATACCACATGCAATTTGAATATATTCCAGTTACATCTATATAAAATACAGTAGTTACTTTTTTTCTTAATTTAGAATGATGCTTTCATTTATTTTAATATTCTATCAGTTGTGAACACTTAAAATATTATGCTATCCTACATGGGGTGGACATTAAGAACTTCTCTAACAATATAGAATGATGAGTAGGAAAGTACGTTGGAGCTTTGATCTAGCTTCTTGATGGATAAATGATTTAGAATTTCTAATAAATTACTCACATCTATTATTTAATATTTTTGAAATTCCAAGTTAAAAACATGTCATTTCTATTTCTGATGGCTTAATCCTCTATTACTCCCCTAGCCATCCAACAAAAAGAATGCATTACAATTATTCAATCATTTCTTGATAGTATCATGACCTTCCACCCTTTTTTCTCATTCCATGTTTCCTTAACACCAACCTTTTTCCATGAAGTAATCAACTTCTACTGGAAATATTACCTTTTTACTCTTGACTTTAATGGATAATATTATATAATCAAATATCAGATATCAAGTATCCATTCTCTCTCTTTTTTTGGGGGAGTGGGGAATTGGGGGAGTTCTATCCAGTTATAACATGAGTAAGATATCATAAATATGGAATGAAACTGAGTCAGGGGTACCCAGAAATCTAATCTTTATTTTATCTTTTAGAAAGTCTTTCAAATTTGTGGGCTGATTATGGTTTCCTTTCTCTCTTTCCAAATGAAGAAATTTAAAATAATTCTAAAAGTAAATTAAAAAGTGAGACCAAAGTAATGATTTTTAATTACATGACATTAGAACAAATGAATAATCCTTTGAGAGACAATTCAATATATTCACACTTTATTACAACAATAATCCAGATAGAATACAGATGTTAATGTAAATAAAATATGTCATAAAATTATTGGAAGAAAATATAGACACAATCAGGATGAGTAAATCCTCTCAAATAATGGCAACGGATTCTGAAAGAATACCATAAAACACAAATATGATTTACTACATATTAACCAAATTGTCTGACCACAGAAGTTGTCTTAAATATTAAATAACAAATCATTACAGAGGATTTGTAACATATAATGCAGGCAAAGATGTAACAGCATGAATATATACAAATAGAAAAGGCTGAGGAATTACTTTTATTCAGAAACAGTGAAAGAGAAGGTAGTAATATTCTGTCTATTAATAAAATCTAAATTACCAATAAACATTTGGAAATTGCTGTATATCAGTAGGAATCAACAAAATGTGAATTATTCAAATCATCATTTCAGTAAAAATTTAACACACTGGTAATATATCTTGACCTTGGTGTTATTAACGCATGTTACAGTCTCCAAGGGCACTTTCTCAATTCCTAGGTGTGTTAGTTAGCTTTCATGTGTTTTTTCTAAATTAATTCTATTTTACGTTCATTAGTCATTTTGAAGCAGAGTCATCAATGACATTTTTTTTTACTTCATTGGTCTTACCTATTACAAGCTGGCCATATAAAGCATCCTCAATTTTAAGGGATGCACTCTGTGTTAAAATTTTTGAGTCAAATCATCAACTTTTCTAGAAGCAAAAAGAATTTGTTTTTCATTTTCTTATTTATTAGGTTTTCCTTCTATCTAGCTATTCAGATTATACAGATCTACAGTAGTTCTTTTTAAAATTTAGATTGATACTATAATTTTTAGTAAGCATCAGACACAGGGATGCAAAAGTTGATATATTCTGAATGCATTTCCACCACTACCTTTGAGTAAAAGTTAAGTGAGTAAGCATGACTAGATTACATCAACATCACTACTAATAATTCTAGTTTAATAGTGAGTTCCATGAAGGATGTGAGGATAAAACAAAAACTGAAGCCTGAATGAAAGACTAAAGAGTAAGTATGTTCATATTTCTCAAATCAATTTTTTTCTATTCTGAAGTTTAGAAAACTAATTAAAATATTTTGTCATTTTCCTGAGTGTGTATATATATTGCATACAAATACACATTTATGTATAAACACACATTTGTGTACATATATATTTTTAAATTTGTATAGTTCATAAAAATGGGAGAAATTTTCATTTCTTCAATGTTATTTTATCTTCAAGAATATTAATCATAGAAGCAAACGAGGAAGTCTCTAAGCTTGTTTTATGTTAAGTATGTAAGCAATGAAATAGTCAAAATCGATGGGCATATAATGTAACATCTATTGCCCCACTGCTGCCACATGTGCAAGTGCATGCATATACCCACACATATACGCACACCTCATTTATATAAATTCATCTCTTCAACCTAATGAAACTGGTTTGATATTCATCTAAAAAAATCTTGTCTTTTTTAAAACATAAGTACTTTTTGATGGCTGGGCATATTAAACAAAATTAGTAAATTACAACTGGAATATAATTTATCAGAATATTTCTGAAACATGTTTCTGAAGTAGGTGACTAGAAGGACAAAAGAGTTGTTGTCCTTACATCAGAGGGTCTTTTGCTGGAGGTACAATAGGGAATGAAGAGATGATTACTGCCAGAAGAAAGGAAGGTAGGCTCTGAGGAATAACAATCCTGTGTTTCTCAATTTGAGCCATCACAGACATTTCAAGTGTGGACCTGATGTACAGAACAGGATAGGGTAATAGTGCTTAGATAGTTTACTTTATCTGTGAGCCTAAATATCAGTGTTGTCCTCTCTGATGGTGTCTAAAAACTCTGAATTTCCTTTTTGTTGCACAATTTCCATTCGAGACCATTTTGTCAAAGAAGGAACCCAGGAGCAACATTTGGTTGAAACTAGCCATCTAATAACGCACCATTAAAAAAAGATGCTATTTCTCATGTAACTGGACTAAAGTCTAAGTAGTTTGTACTTAGAATTTATATGCTACCAGTGAAATTAAAATGAGTATCCCCAATTATGCAACTTTCTAGAAAAGGATCATATAAATACAATACAATAGAAAATTATTATTTGCTCATATCTAGTGAACTTGTTAAAAACTTCATTACCTTATACTTTTTTGATTCCCATTTTTTTTTAATGTGGCCTATATTAGAAGAATTTAAATGAAAAGTTCTATGGACTTTTTACTGTCTGAGTGACTATACTTTACTATTCAAAAATTGGTGCCCTGAAGGGTCAAGGGAACATGGTACATACTCTTATATTGTAGAAAGTACCTTCAACATTAGTATAACATTTTCTAATGAACCACAAGAATCAAGATTCTGTCAAGTGTAACCATAAAATATCAGTAAAGAATATATCCTGGTCTTCATTTGTAAATATCTATGTATTTAATTAATATGCTGAGAAGCTATTATATTCCAGGAAACTTGATAAGATCTGAGTATACTACTTAGAACCAGATAGGCCCTGATTGCAAGACTATCACAGTCTAATTGGGTGACAAACAATAAATAAACACTTCTGATATAGCTATGATGGATACAGAAACATAGTGGATTGTACCTAATGCAGTCTGGAGGAATTGAGATGGTATCTCAGAACTTATTCTAGATACAGTGAGGAAAATCAAAACAGGAGATAGGAAGTCCAGCTAGAGAACCAGTTTTTTATATTGAGCGCGAAATCAAAGTAATCTGAAGTAGGATAGAAGCAGATAGAATGGAAAAGATGGACTCTTTTATAACATATTAAGGATGTATAGTCTAAACATGTTGGCTATTATTCAGATGTGAGCAATAGGTAGACGAGTATAATAATGAATTGAGCAAGAAAGTGAGAGTGGATAAAGAAGCCATATTTTAGAAATCTGAGTAATGAAGAAAGATAAAGGTGTAGAGAGGACAAGTAGAGACTACATAAAGATTAACATAGGATATAGATATATATAAACAGATGAGGATAATTATTTTAAAGTTTTATATGAATGACCTAGTTTTTGCAATTTAGTGGTTGAGTGAATATTAACCTGACCTATGCTAATGAACACAACATGTGTCAAGCCTTCCTCATACTGTAACAGACTAGATATATATAAAAAAGTGTTTTGTTCATTAAACATTAGTAAAAAGTGTAGAAATAAGGAACTGTTATAGAATACTAAAGCGTCGAATGAAATGGCCAAATCTCATGGTTTTCTTTGTTTTTAAAAAATTATTAAATTTAACGGTAATTGAACATTACAAAAATGAACAAATCACAAAGGAGGAGTTTTATAAATAAAAATATAGAAATAAAATAGAAATAATAAAACAATAACAGCATCGTATAAGCCATATGTATACCTAAACCTAATCCATACCCTAATACTTCTCCCTGAATAAAGACATTATCCTAGTTATTAACTCTGCTGATTGGTTTTGCTTATTTTTGAAATTGTGTAAGCGGATTATGCTTTCTATCTTCTTTGTGTCTTGTGTCTTCACTTAAAACTATGTTTGTTAGAATGCTCCAGGTTCTTTCATGTAACAGTGTTATTTTATCTTTATTGTTATATTTGTCCATTGTATGAATATATCACAATTTAAAATCTGATTCTGTTATTGATGGCCATTTTGTTTTTTTGTCTTGAGGTTATTGAGAATAATGCTGCTATAAACTTCCTTACACCTGCATATATTTGTGTACATATGTACATGTTTTATTAAGTAAATACTGAGAATTATAATTTCCTGTTTTATAGATATCTGGATATTCAGCTCAATAAGTATATTCTAAGTATTGCTGTATTTATAGGAATTTACATTCTAATCTTTAAAATATCAGTGTTCAACTTATCCCTTAGTATTCTTATTTTGATTCATCTATTTAATGTTAATTATTCTGATAGTTGTACTTTAGTTGTCAATTTAATTTCTTTTATCCTAAGTACTAAAAATATCACATTTTCCTATGTCTTTTGTGAAGACATGTCTAGTTGTTAGTGGGTTGAATTTTGGTTTTTTATTGACTTGTAGTGGATTTTTATAAATGCTGTTTGCAGTCCTTAACAGTTGTTGCAAATACCTTCTCCTGGTCCATGACTTCTCTTGTTTACATCAATTTTATTGAAGCAAAATTTATAAACTATAAAAACAACTTTTTTAAGTGTAGCATTCCAATGGATTTTGACAAATGTATTTATACATTCTTATAACCATTACTGAAATCAGGACATACAAATTTCTATTACTTCAGGGTGATTATGTTCTTTCTCAACCAACCTCTCAATAGATTTGGTTTGTCTTCTCTAGAAATAAATGAAAATTTATTGTACTTTCTCTTTTCTGTGTATATATTTTATCTTGGCATTCTACTTCACAATTTATCTATGTTTTATACATTAATTCTTTTTTATTGCTGTAAAACATTCCTTGTATAGATATACCACAACTTATTTATTTATTCACCTATATTTATTTTATTTCATTCTACTTTTGGTTATTATGAATAAAGTTGCAATTATCAAGTCTCCCTCTGGACATGTCTTTTTTGTTGCTGTTGTTCTTGAGTAAATTCAGAATAAATTTGTCATGTCATATAATAGATATCTTTCTAATTTTATGAGAAACTGTAAATTAAAACTGCATAATTATTTTTGTTTATAAAAAATAAAACTTATTTAAGAAAATAAATTATCGAATAAAACATCAAAGCTGTATCCTAAAATAGTTTTCATAAATTAAATTTAATTAATTAATAAAAGTATACTGGCTTCAAGTGTACAATCCAATAATGCTTCATATGTATATAGCATTGTGTTCACCACACAAAGTCAAATCTCCTTCAGTCATCACATATTTGATCCCATTTATCTGTGGTTTTACTATATTATATTTCCACTGGCAATATATAAACATCGCAATTTCATAGTGTTTTCCCCCACACTTTCTATTGTTAGTAAATTTAATTTTGACTATCCTAAGGAATGTTTAGTAACATCTTGTTATCATTTTAGTTTTTATTACCTTGATGACTAATGATATTAAGCATCTCTTCATGTGCTTAGATGTCTTTCATGCTTCTTTGTGTGAAGTACTTGTTCTAATTTTTGACCTCTTTTTATTGGGTTATTTGTTTTTTATTTGTAAATTATGTATATACACATACACATATATACCAATATACTACTTTGCATCTTCATCATAGTATACACAGTATACATAGTATACATATAATATGTATGTATTAATATATATTTAATATATGTAATATATATTCATATATATACAAAATAAATAATCTTTGTTTTAGAAACCTGTTTAATAAATACCTTCTAGTGTATAACTATTCTTTTCACTTTTAATTTTGCCTTTCAAAAAACAATATTTTAATTAGATCTATGATCTATTTCAAGTTTATTTTTTATGTCATTTTTATGCATATGTATATCTTACTGTAGCAGCACCATTTGTGATAAGGCTTTATTTTTGCTCTCAATTTGTCTAATGTTACTCAATTTTAGTGTACATTGTTCTATTCTAATGAGTTGTATGTTTAGTCTTATCTCAATGTTATTTTTTTTAATTTCCATAGTATTGCTATTCTAATTAGTTCAATTTATGCCTATATGTTTCTTGTTTAAATGAAGTTTTAAATGACATTTAAAAAATTTCAAGTTCCAAATTTTCATTGTTGCTCTACATAAAAACAATTTTCTATAGTGACTCTCCATCTTGTGCCTTTGTTAAACTCACTTATTCATATACATATTTTGTAGATTAGTAGGATTATATATCTATCCTATTATGCTATCTACAAGAGAAAATAATTTAACTTCTTTATTTCTAATCACAATGTCACCATTAGTTTCTCACCTTATTTTATTGGCTAGGAACTCCAGCACATTGTTGAATATCAGCTATGAAGTAGTCGTCCTTGCATAGTTTATGATTTTAGGGAAAAGTTTTTAGGCTTTTCTCTTTATATTTGATATTAGCAGAAGTTTAGTTTTGTTTTTGATAAGGAGATGTCTTTTATCACACTGAGGAAGTTTCTGCTTTTACTTCACTGAGAGTTTTTAGCATAAATAGTTGTTAAACAATTTTTTATTGTTGTTTGTTTTGCTTGTCAGTCGGGTTATAATTCATCAATACTATTATTCACTAAAGAATTAATTTTTGGCTTCATTAGCTTTATTATTGTCTTTTTGTTTTTAATTCTACTGATTTATTTGGGTTTATTTACTCCTTTTTCTAGTTTTTATTGTCAAAGATTATATACTTGAGTTGAATATTTATTATTTACTAATATAAACATTTAGCATAATAAATGTGCATGGTCTATGAATTATAATATACACTGAACATTTTACAGACCACTTAGAATCACTATTTAACCACTGAAGTTAGGATGTAGAACATTTATTACTAAGTAGAAACAATTATTCTTCTCCTTTCCATTGTGGTTATTACTTATATTATTTCTATATACATTGGAAATTCAATCAGATAATGTTATAATTTTTGCTTTCAATGTCTGTTTTATGAAAGGATTTGCATAAAATTAGTATTTTTCTAATGTTAGGTAGAAATTTACAGTTTAGACTTCTCTGCCTGGCATCTATTTTGGGGGTGATTTAAGTTTTTTTTTTTTTTACTTTAACAGATAAAGGGATGTATAATTTACATATTTCATCTTGAATTAACTTTGGTAGATTGTATATTTTACAGAATTATTTCATTTCACTTAAGCTGCCAAAACTACTCTGCAGAAATTATCAAAATATTCCATTTTATCATTTTAATACCTGTATAACCTATAACTGTGTCATATTTCTCATCCCTGATAAATTTAATCTTTTCTTTTTTTCTGATCAGTTTCATGACAGTTTTATTAAAGTGACTCATATTTTCTAATGATCATGTTTTGATTCCATTAATCTTTCCTCTTATTTTTCTGTTTTCTGTTTCATTGATTTTTACTTTATTATTTCCTTTCTTCTGTTTAGATGCTTCATCTTTGACATTTTACATGCAGAATGCTTGAAACATCAAAGATAATAATGAGAAATCACACAGCAAAATAGCATTCATTTTGTTGGGAATTACAGAGGATCCACAACTGAAAGTTCCGGTGTTTATCTTCTTTCTTTCTTACGTACCAAACGTTCCTGGAAATTTTACCATTATTATTCTTACACTCATAGATTCTCATCTTAAAACACCTATGTATTTTTTTCTTCAAAATGCCACCTTCTTAGAAAGGCAGACTGGTTTCCTCAGATTATATGTGCACAGTCTTTTGCTACAGAATTTGAATATCTACGTCTTGAGAAAATCTATTATTTTTACGTGTTGATTGGGTATATTTCAAAAGGCAGTGATGAGAAACCACACACCAATAACAACATTTATCCTGCTGGGACTGACAGATGACCCACAACTGAAAATTCTGCTATTTATCTTCTTCTTTCTTACCTA
>PVKZ01009186.1:0-12111 GCA_004027375.1 Macroglossus sobrinus
TGATTCCAAAACCAGGCAAAGACATTACAAAAAAGAAAACTATAGGTTGATATCTCTTATGAACATTGGTGAAAAAATTGTCAACAAAATATTAGCAAACTTAATTCAGCAATACATTAAAAATATCATACACCATGATCAAGTTGGATTTATTCCTGGGATGCAAGGTTAGTTCAATATCTGCAAATTAATTAATATGATACACCACATTAACAAATTGAAAGATAAAGACCATATGATCATATTAATAGATGCAGAAAAAGCGTTCAACAAAATCCAGCATCCATTTATGGTAAAAGCTCTCAGCACAGTGGGCACAGAGGGAACATACCTCAACATCATAAAGGCCATATGTCATACTAATGTCATACTCAATGGGGAGAAGCTAAAAGCGTTTTCCTTAAGATTAGGAACAAAACAAGGATGCCACTTTCACCACTCCTCTTCAACATTGTATTGGAAGTCTTAGCCACAGCAGTAAGACAAGGTAGAGAAATAAAAGGTGTTCACATTGAAAAGGAAGAAGTAAAACTCTCATTATTTGTTGATGACATGATACTATATATAGAGAACTCCAAAGATTCCACCAAAAAAAAAAACCCCGTTAGAACTGATTGATGAATTCAGTAAAGTAGCAGGTTATAAATAAATATTCAGAGGTCACTGGCATTTTTATACAATCAACTTTCAGAAAGAGAAATTAAGAAAACAGTCCCATTTACAATTGCATCAAAAACAATAAAATACTTAGTAATCTAATTAACCAAGAGGGTACATGGCCTGATCTCAGAAAATTATAAGTCATTGAAAAAAGAAATTGAAGAAGGTACAAGTAAATGGAAGCATATACTGTTCTCATGGCTAGGAAGAATCAACATCATTCAAATGTCCATACTACCCAAAGCGATCTGTAGATTAAATGCAATCCCTATCAAAATGCCAATGGTATTTTTCAGAGAGCTAGAACAAATAATACTAAAATTTATATGGAACCATAAGAGACCCTGAATAGCCACAGCAATCTTGAGAAAGAAAAATAAATTTGGAGGTATCACGCTACCTGATATCAAACTATACTACAAGGCAACAGTAATCAAAATGGCATGGTACTGGCATAAAAACAGATACATTGATCAATGAAACAGAATAGAGATACCAGAAATAAATCCATGCCTATACGCTCACTTAATATTTGACAAAGGAGGTATGAATATACAATGGGGTGAAGACAGTCTCTTCCATAAATGGTGTTGGGAAAATTGGACAGATACATGAAAAAAAAAAAAAAGAAAGAAACTGGATCACCTTACACCGTATACAAGAATAGACACAAAATGGATTAAAGACTAGATGTAAGACCCAAAACCATAAAACTTCTAGAAGGAAACATAGGCAATAAACTCTCTGATATTGCTAACGGGAATTTCTTTTTGGATATATCTCCCCAGGCAAGGGAAAGAATAAAATAAAATAAAATAAAATAAAATAAAATAAAATAAAATAAAATAAAATAAAATAAAATAAAATAAAATAAAATAAAATAAAATAAAATAAAATAAAATAAAATAAAATAAAATAAAATAAAATAAAATAAAATAAAATAAAATAAAATAAAATAAAATAAAATAAAATAAATTAAATTAAATTAAAAATTAAATTAAATTAAATTAAATTAAATTAAATTAAATTAAATAATTAAATGTAAAATACAATAAAATAAACAAATGAGACTACATCAAACTAAAAAGTTTTTGGACAGTGAAGGAAACCATCAACAAAACAAAAAGACAACCGAATGATTGGGAGAAGATATTTACTAATGATTCATCTGGTAAGAGGTTAATATCCAAAATACATAAAGAACTTATACAACGCAACAAGAAAAAAACAATCTAATTAAAAAATGGGCCAAGGACATGATCAGATATTTCTCCAAAGAAGAAATACAGATGGCTAACATACATAGAAAAGATGCTCAAGGTCGCTAACCATCAGAGAAATGTAAATTAAAACCACAACGAGATAACACCTCACACCTGTCAGAATGACTATCATCAATAAATCAAAAACAACAAGTGTTGGTGAGGATGTGGAGAAAAGGGAACCCTATGCATTGTTGGTGGGATTGTAAATTGCTACAGCCGCTATCGAAAACAGCCTGGAGGTTTCTCAAGAAATTAAAAATGGTATACCTTTTGACCTGGCAATTGTACTTCTGGGTATTTATCCAAAGATTTATGCACCCCAATTTTTATAGCAGCACAATTTACAATAGCCAAGATATGGAATCAATTTAAATGCCCATCAACAGATTGGATAAAAAAATTATGATTCATATAAACAATGGAATATTACTCAGCCATTAAAAAATGAAATCCGATCATTTGCAACAACATGGATGGAACTAGAAATTATTATGTTGAGTAAAACAAGTCAAACAGAGAAAGATAAATACCATGTGATTTCACTTATATGTGGAATCTAAGGAAGAAAAAGAACAAACTAATAAAAAAACTCATAAATATAGTGGACAAAATCGGAGGACTTTAGAGGGTTTGGAAAATGGGGTGAAGGATAAAGAAGTACAAATTAGTAGCTGATAGTTGTCACAGGGATGGGGAGCTGGCAGAGGGAATGTGGTTAGCATTAATATGATGGCTACATGGAAGGTCAGTGGAGGGAGGGAACAATGGGGGATCATTTTATGAACTATATAGATATCTAGCCAATGTACTGTACATTTGAAACTAATTTAAATAAATAAATGTTTTTAAAAGAATATTTAATACCCTGTCTTTCTCAAACTCTTCCAAAACATTAAAGAACAGGCAATACTTTCTAACTTGTTTTATAAGGCCAATATTACCCTGATACTAAATCCTGGTAAGGATAGCACACACACACAAAAACTACAGACCAATATCTCTGATGAATACAGATGCAAAAATAATAAACAAAGTACTAACAAATTGAACACAATATATTAAAAAGCTTATACAACATTTTCAAGTGGGGTTTATTCAGAGGTACAGAGATGAACATGCAAATCAATCAATATAATGTACCACATAAACAAAATAAAAGATGAAATAATATGATCATATCAATAGATGCAGAAAAAGCATTTGACAAGCTACAGCATGCATTTATGATTAAAACACTTAATAAAATGGGTATAGAAGGAAAGTGCCTCAATATAATAAAGGCTATATATGACAAACCCTCAGCTAATATTATACTCAATGGTAAAAAACTGAACTCTTTTCCTCTAAGATCAGGAACAAATAAGCCAGACAGAAAAAGTTGAAAATCACATGATATCACTTATATGTGCGATATAAACCTAAAAGCAACAAATGAACAAAACAAACAGAGACTCATAAATATGGACTATAGACTAGTGGTGACCAGAGGGTAGTGCGTAGGTGAAGGGGGAGGTAGATAGGGTAAAGGGGGTCGAATATGTGGTGACAGAAAGAAATCTAACTTGGGAGGTGAACACAAAGTGTAAATATATATATATATATATATATATATATATATATATGCCTTATTATTAAAATATACAGCGGAAACTTATTGGATTTTGTTAACCAATGATACCATAAAAATAAATAAAAATTATAATAAAAAATAAGGTGAAATAAGATCAAGAACAAGACATGGATACCCATTTTCATCACCCTTATTCAGTTTAGTATTAGAAGTCCTCGCTAAAGCAACCAGACTAGAGAAAGAAATAAAAGACATCTAAAATGGAAATGTGGAAGTCAAAGTGTCACTTTTTGCAGATGACGTGGTTCTTTATATACAAAACAATAAAAACTCCACCGAAAATCTATTAGAAACAATAAACAACAAAAAAAAAATTTTAGAAAAAAATTTAAAAACAATTTATTTTGCAATTGCAACAAAAAGAATAAAATAACTAGAAATAAACTTAACAAAGCATGTGGAGGACTTATACACTAAAAACTGAAGACATTATTGAAAGAAATTAAAGAAGACACAAAAAAACGAAAAGCTAGTTTGTGTTCATAGATTGAAATAATTAACATAGTTAAAATGGTTTTATTGCCTAAAGCAATATATAGATTTAATGCAATCCCCATTAAAACCCCTATGGCATTTTTTAAATGAATAAAACAAAAAATCATCAGATTCACAAAAGACCCTGAGTAGCCAAAGCAATCCTGAAGGAAAACAAAACAAAACAAAACAAAACAAAACAAAACAAAACAAAACAAAAACAATGAGGTTAGAGGTATCACATTGTTGACTTCAAATTATACTACAAAATGGCAATGATAAAAACAGCATTGGCAGAAAAACAGGCATACAGACGAATGAAACAAAATTGAGAGCCCAGAAATAAACCCATATAAATGGATGAATAATTTTCTACAAAAAAAGGTAAAAATATACACTGAAGAAATTCTCTTCAATACATAGTGCTGGGAAAATTGGAAAGCCACATGCAAAAGGATGAACCTATACTGCTATTTGTCATCATTTGCCAAAGTTAACTCAAAATGGATCAAAGACCTAAATATAATACCTGAAACAATAAATTGCATAGAAGAAAACATAGGTACTAAATCATGGACTTTGTATTTAAAGAAAATATTATGAATCTGACATGAAAGGTAAGGGAAGTAAAAGCAAAAATAAATGAATGGGATTATATCAAACTAAGAAGCTTCTACATAGCAAAAGAAACCATCAACAAAACAAAGAAGCAACCTACTGAATGGGAGAAGATATTTGCAAATAACACCTCCCCAAAAGGGCTAATGTTTAAAATATACAAAGAACTCATACAACTAAACAACAAATAAGCAATCCAATTAAAAAATGGACAGAAGACCTGAACAGATACTTCTCCTGAGAAGACATAAAAACAGCCAACATGCATATGAAAAGATGCCCAAATTCACTAGCTATTAGGAATATGCAGATCAAAACCACAATGTGATACCGTCTCATACCTGTTAGAATTACTTGTCCATCAATATAACAAGTAATATCATGTGTTGGAGAGGTTGTAGGGGGAAAGGAACCCTTATGTACTGCTTATAGGAATATAAATTGCTACAGCCACAATAGATAATAATATAGCACTTCCTCAAAAGGTAAGAATAGAAGTACCATATCTACTCCCCAAAATTGAAAACATTTATCCATAACAATATATGCACCCCGATGTTCATAGCAGCATTATTTACAGTGGCCAAGACATGGAAATAACTGAAATACCCTTCAATAAATAGATAAAGATGTGGTATATACATATATATATAATGGAATATTACTCAGCCATAAGAAAAGATAAAATACTTCCATTTGTGACAGCATGAAGAAAAGATAAAATACTTCCATTTGTGACAGCATGAATGGATCTTGATATAACTATGCTAAGTGAAATAAGTTCAGAACCATTTGATTTTATTCATATGTGAAATATAAAACTAAAGGCAACAAACAAGCAAGGTAAACAAACAGAGACTCATGGACACAGACAACAGTTTAGTGGTTACCAGAGGGAAATGGGGCGGGGGAGGTAGATGATTGGAAAGGGGATCAAATATATGGCGATGAAAGGAAATTTAACTTCGGGTGGTGAACACACAATGTAATATACATATGATATATTATTAAATTGTACATTTGAAATCTATATAATTTTATTAACCAATGTAACCCCAATCAATTTAAATAAACACATAAATAGTAAAATCAATAAATAAATCTTTCAGGAGTTACAAAACCGAAATGGAAATAACACACTTTGCACTGAATGCTAGCAAATATTCATATGGAAACATTCATACTGGAAATATAGTAGTACCTAGAAAGTAATTCAAAGCCTTAAATAAGAAAAGTTAAAACAAATAAAATAAATATTCATCTCAGTTAGAAAAGAAACAAAAGAAACCCGAGTAGAGTAGAAGAAAGGATGTAATAACTATCAGAAATTAGTGATATAGTACAAGAACACAAAATGTTGAGGCTCAACAAAAAACAAGACGTTCTTTAAAAAAATAATACACTTAACAAAAATTCGGTATGTGTGAAATATATCAGTCAGGGTCTAGTCATCACTTCATAAGTTATATAAATGTCTAATCACTATGTTGTACACCAGAAACTAATATAATATCCTTGTAGCTAACATTCTTATGTATGATCTGTGCCTCATCTCTAATGATTTCTTTAGGATACATACCTAGAAGCAGATAATTACCTAGGATGAATTCTATGAGTTATTTTAAGTCTCTTGGTTACACAATGGCAAGGACACTCAATCAGAATGACAAGAAAAAATAAGCCAAGAATATTATAATTTAAGAAGTCTATGGGACAAAATTAAATGTAAAAAATATTCGTGTAATAGGTGTATCTGAAAGAGGAGAGGGAAAATAAGAAGTGGAAAAATATTTGAAGAAATAATGATAGAAAACTTCTGTAACACCAGACATACAAACCCAGGAAGTTCAGAGAGTTCCAAGAAAGAAGAACTCAAGCACACAACAAGACACATCATCATTAAAATACCAAAGGTTAAATACAAAGAGAGAATCTTAAGATCATCCAGAGAAAAGCAATTAGTTACCTACAAGGGAGTACCCATAAGACTGGCAGCCGATTTCTCAAAAGATACTATGCAAGACAGAAGGGCTTGACAAAATATTCAACATGATGAAAACCTAGGATATACAATCAAAATACTTTATCCAACAAAGCTATCATTTAGAGTTGAAGGACAGATAGTTTCCCAGATAAAAATAAGCTAAAAGAAGTCATCAAGCCGGTATTATAGGAAATGTTGAAGGGCCTTCCTTAAGAAGAAAAAACATGTATCAAAAACATGAATAAAGAATGGTGATAACTATATTCCTATCAACAAATATCTCAAATGGAAAAGAATTAAGTGCTCCAACCAAAAGACAGAGTGGCTGAATGGATAAGAAAACAAGACCTTTACATGTGCTGCCCATAAGAAACTCACTTCAGATTAAAAGACACACCCAGACCAAAAGGAAGGGGATGGAAAAAGATATTGCCTTGATGGACCTAGAAGGTATTGCACTGAATGAAATAAGTTAGATAGAGAAAGGCAAATATCATATGATTTCACATACATGTGGAATCTAAAGAAAATAAACAACAACAACAATGACGACGACAGAAATAAACTCACAGATACAGAGAATATTTTGAGCGCTACTAGATGGGAGGGAGATTGGGGTGACAGCGAAAAAGGACAAAGGATTAAGAAGTACAAATGGATTGTTACAAAATAGACATGGAGATATAAAATATAGCATAAGGAAAATAGTTAACAATGTTGTAATAAATATGTAAGGGGTACGAGATTTAGTGGGGTGATCGCTTTATGAGTTTTATAGATGTCTAATCACTATGCTGTACAACTGAAACTAATATATTATAATACACTAATTGTAATTAAAAAATTCATTGAGTTGTACAATGTAAATATGAGCAACTACTTGCCTCTTATATTTCAATAAAGCTGAAAAAAGTTATATTAAATATATTACACATAACTATATATTATGTACATAAATATATATAAACACACTTACATATATACATATGTACATATGTTTTCATACTTTTGTACAGAACATAGTGCTTGCTCCCTTCATGGTTCAAATGGCTAGAATGGTGAAATCTCAAATGCTTATAAATAGTATATAGATATATATTTTAGATTTATTGCTCTGAAAATCCACTGAAAATTTTCCAAGTTTTTATTTTAATAAGGGAATTAATTACTGATATTGACACCATAGAGTAACATCATGATATGTATCAGGTGCCACTTCCATCATAAAGGCACATTTGTTTTCTAGGGAGAGAATATGTATCTTAAACACTTATTTTGAGAGAGTAAAAATGTTAATGACTAGACTTTGAAATAAAACTCGATTTTTCCAGCAGATGTCACTATTTCCCTTTTAGTAAAAATAGTTTTTCATAAACGGTTTCTACGATATTTAAAATAAAGTAAATAATTTTCTTTTGTTTAGGTTAAGTCAAACAGCACAACATGTTGTCTATAAAGAGACATATTTTGATTTTCAACTTAATCCTAGATGTAACCTTTGTTACTGGCACAGTTCAGCCTTCTTGCAAAGAGACTGCTGTGTTTAGTGCTGATATATATTTTAAAGAGAGAGATTCAAGTACTGATCTGTTTAGCTTAATAGAAAAATATGTCTAAAATAATGTTCCTGTTAAAAAGTAAGGATTACAATTATAGTCTACAGAGCCTCAAAACCACCTTATTACTTCTTCCTTTATTTTCAGGGGTCATTAAACATTCCCAATTTTTTTTTACCCAAATATAGACTATTACTTCTAAAGATCCCAGAAAGAGATTGAGAGAAATATACCAAGTCATCAGGAGGCTAAATTTTCTTTATTAGCATAATCTTTCTGTGAAATTATCTGCCATCCATTTCAATAATCATAAAATACGAAGAGGTCAATTTGATTTTGCATAGAATAAGTATAAGGGTCAATTTTTATCCCAAACTACTTCTATTTTCATGTCAAGTTTTATTTTCCTGTCTGAAATGCCTTTGCTATGCATCCTTGAGAGCACAATAAAGAGGTGGTGATAAAGCACAAAATAGAGTATTTAAAAAAACTTTACATTTTATTACAACCAGTATTCTTTCTACCAGACATCTTTGAAGATGTGTACCTGCCAAGTCAACAAAAAGTAGTTTGATGACCTACTGGGTGTAAATGAAGAACATAAATTAATTCTTTAGCAAATATTTGTTGAGCTTTACTACGTTTCCATTGTTTTGTTAGAAGTGAAGACATGATGACATGAAAGATTAGATCCCAGTCCTCAAGAAGCTTCCAGTCTAATGAGGAAGAAAAATTAGCAATGGATTAGCTAATATTAGCAAAAGATTAGCAATATACTCTTAGGCTAATGGTAGATGTACTCACATGTAAGCACTATAGGCTGACAGATTAAAGTGGGAGGGTCTGAGTTTATATTCTAGAAGCCATAGTTGCCCACTGATATGAGCAGTTTTACTTATGACAGGTTATTAACATTCAAGAATGAAGAAATCACCCAATTTAAGATATATTGAAGGAAGGAAGAAAGGAAGGAAGGAAAATAAAAATTAAAAACAAACAAAAATTGAAGTTATGATTTATATATACAATGGAATATTACTCAGCCATTAAAAAATGAAATCCTACCATTTACAATGACTTGATTGAACCTAAGGGTTATTATGTTGAATGAAATAAGTCAGACAGAGAAAGGTATGATTTCACTTATATGCGAATCTAAGGAACATAAAGAACAAACTAATTGAATACAGAATCACAAATATAAAACACAATTTGGTGATGGACATAGGGTAGGGGATTTGGGGGGCTGGGAGAATGGGGTAAATGGTTAAAGAAGTACAAATTAGTAGTTGATAGATGGTAACTGCGATGAGAAGTATGGCATAGGGAATTTAGTTAGCATTCATATATTGTTCCTAGAGAAGGAACAATTAGGGGTATTGTTTTATAAACTATATAAATGTTTAATCAATGTATGGTATACTTGAAACTAATAAAAAAATACAAGCTCCACCCCTGCCACTTCATACCATTATAGGGAGAAAAATAGCTATTATAGAGTTAAAATGCTAATCAATCTACGCTTTTAACTACTGGGCTGACTAATATTTCATTGTATATACGAATCATAACTTCTTTATCCAGTCGTCTGTTGATGAGCATTTAGGTTGCTTCCATATTTTGGCTATTATAAATAGCACTGCCATGATCATAGGGCTGCATACATCTTTATAAATTATTGTTTTTGTTTTCTTCGGGGAAATACTCAGCAGTACAATTGCCAGGTCAAAAGGTATACCATTTTTAATTTCTTGAGAAACCTCCAGGCTGTTTTCGATAGCGGCTGTAGCAATTTACAATCCCACCAACAATGCATAGGGTTCCCTTTTCTCCACATCCTCACCAACACTTGTTGTTTTTGATTTATTGATGATAGTCATTCTGACAGGTGTGAGGTGTTATCTCGTTGTGGTTTTAATTTACATTTCTCTGATGGTTAGCGACCTTGAGCATCTTTTCTATGTATGTTAGCCATCTGTATTTCTTCTTTGGAGAAATATCTGATCATGTCCTTGGCCCATTTTTTAATTAGATTGTTTTTTTCTTGTTGCGTTGTATAAGTTCTTTATGTATTTTGGATATTAACCTCTTACCAGATGAATCATTAGTAAATATCTTCTCCCAATCATTCGGTTGTCTTTTTGTTTTGTTGATGGTTTCCTTCACTGTCCAAAAACTTTTTAGTTTGATGTAGTCTCATTTGTTTATTTTATTGTATTTTACATTTAATTATTTAATTTAATTTAATTTAATTTAATTTAATTTAATTTAATTTTTAATTTAATTTAATTTATTTTATTTTATTTTATTTTATTTTATTTTATTTTATTTTATTTTATTTTATTTTATTTTATTTTATTTTATTTTATTTTATTTTATTTTATTTTATTTTATTTTATTTTATTTTATTTTATTTTATTTTATTTTATTTTATTTTATTTTATTTTATTTTATTTTATTTTATTCTTTCCCTTGCCTGGGGAGATATATCCAAAAAGAAATTCCCGTTAGCAATATCAGAGAGTTTATTGCCTATGTTTCCTTCTAGAAGTTTTATGGTTTTGGGTCTTACATCTAGTCTTTAATCCATTTTGTGTCTATTCTTGTATACGGTGTAAGGTGATCCAGTTTCTTTCTTTTTTTTTTTTTTCATGTATCTGTCCAATTTTCCCAACACCATTTATGGAAGAGACTGTCTTCACCCCATTGTATATTCATACCTCCTTTGTCAAATATTAAGTGAGCGTATAGGCATGGATTTATTTCTGGTATCTCTATTCTGTTTCATTGATCAATGTATCTGTTTTTATGCCAGTACCATGCCATTTTGATTACTGTTGCCTTGTAGTATAGTTTGATATCAGGTAGCGTGATACCTCCAAATTTATTTTTCTTTCTCAAGATTGCTGTGGCTATTCAGGGTCTCTTATGGTTCCATATAAATTTTAGTATTATTTGTTCTAGCTCTCTGAAAAATACCATTGGCATTTTGATAGGGATTGCATTTAATCTACAGATCGCTTTGGGTAGTATGGACATTTGAATGATGTTGATTCTTCCTAGCCATGAGAACAGTATATGCTTCCATTTACTTGTACCTTCTTCAATTTCTTTTTTCAATGACTTATAATTTTCTGAGATCAGGCCATGTACCCTCTTGGTTAATTAGATTACTAAGTATTTTATTGTTTTTGATGCAATTGTAAATGGGACTGTTTTCTTAATTTCTCTTTCTGAAAGTTGATTGTATAAAAATGCCAGTGACCTCTGAATATTTATTTATAACCTGCTACTTTACTGAATTCATCAATCAGTTCTAACGGGGTTTTTTTTTTTGGTGGAATCTTTGGAGTTCTCTATATATAGTATCATGTCATCAACAAATAATGAGAGTTTTACTTCTTCCTTTTCAATGTGAACACCTTTTATTTCTCTACCTTGTCTTACTGCTGTGGCTAAGACTTCCAATACAATGTTGAAGAGGAGTGGTGAAAGTGGCATCCTTGTTTTGTTCCTAATCTTAAGGAAAACGCTTTTAGCTTCTCCCCATTGAGTATGACATTAGTATGACATATGGCCTTTATGATGTTGAGGTATGTTCCCTCTGTGCCCACTGTGCTGAGAGCTTTTACCATAAATGGATGCTGGATTTTGTTGAACGCTTTTTCTGCATCTATTAATATGATCATATGGTCTTTATCTTTCAATTTGTTAATGTGGTGTATCATATTAATTAATTTGCAGATATTGAACTAACCTTGCATCCCAGGAATAAATCCAACTTGATCATGGTGTATGATATTTTTAATGTATTGCTGAATTAAGTTTGCTAATATTTTGTTGACAATTTTTTCACCAATGTTCATAAGAGATATCAACCTATAGTTTTCTTTTTTGTAATGTCTTTGCCTGGTTTTGGAATCA
>PVKZ01009187.1:0-12072 GCA_004027375.1 Macroglossus sobrinus
CGTGGAGGCGCTGGCCCGCGCGGCCGCGCGCCTGCACTTCCCCGCCGTGCAGAAGGTCTGCGGCCGCTACCTGCAGCAGCAGCTGGACGCCAGCAACTGCCTGGGCATCTGCGAGTTCGGGGAGCGGACGGGGCTGCTGGGCGTGGCCGCCAAGGCCTGGGCCTTCCTGCGGGAGAACTTCGAGGCCGTGGCCCGGGAGAAGGAGTTCCTGCAGCTGCCCCCGGACCGGCTGGCCACCTGCCTGGCCGGCGACCTGCTGCAGGTGCAGCCGGAGCAGAGCCGGCTGGAGGCCCTGCTGCGCTGGGCGCGCCACGACCCGCAGGCCCGGGCTGCCCACCTGCCCCGGCTGCTCGGCCTGGTGCACCTGGGCGCCGTGCCCCGGCCCTGCGTGCAGCGGCTGCTGGCCACCGAGCCTCTGATCCTGGAGTCGGAGGCGTGTCGGGCGGCTCTGGCCCAGGGTCACGACGGGGTGAGTGTGGCGGGGGCAGAGAAGAGAGGGGACCCTCAGAGAGGGCGCCATTCGCTCCCAAGTCCAGAGTGGGTGCTCGTGTGTGCCAAACGTGAGGGGAAGGGTGACCCAGGGCGATCACGCCTGACCCCCGCTCTGAGGAGGGCACGAGAAAGGCCGGCACTGGGTCGGGGGTGTCCTCAGAGGGGCGGGCAGTCAGGGAGGGCTCTCCGGAGGAGGCAGCATCTGAGCTGGGCCTCAGGGGAGGGACGGGACCTCAGCAGGAGGGAAAACAATCAGGGAAGATGGCAAGAAGCACAGACAGGCGTGGTCGCCGGCCACCACCTGCCCCTTGGGAAGCTGCTCAAGCGATTATGGGGAGCAGTTGCCTCTTTGGGCTGGCAGTGGGCCTGGCAGGCAAAGCAGGTCCTGATGAGGTGACAGGCCAGGGTGTGGCCGAGACGAGGAGCCAGCAAGTGCACCTGCCACCGGCTGGCCCACTCAGGGCCTGGCTCCAAAGGACGTTTCCGAAGCCAAGTCTGGGGACAAAGACACAGCTCAGGCCAGGGGTGGGGTGCGTGGTGACAAAACCCTAACCCTTACACCACCGGTGACAAGGAACGGCCTCGTGGTGGAGCTGGCTGGGGACCTGCCACGATAGGTGGCCACCTTGCCATCGCAGGCGGTGGGACCCCCGGCTCGCAGCAGCTGTGACACCGGCTACTTGCCACCCAGGTGGAACCGCCTTGCGTTTCCTGCCGGGCAGGGCCATCCTGGTTCGTGTGCCGCACGCTGGCCCAGGGGACAGGGCCACAGGGCGCTGGGCGAGGCTTTGTGGGGGCCTGGGGGTGGCACCTTGGGCTCAGTCCCGAAGGCAGGGGGACATCTGCTGGGGGGAGGGCGGCTCACCCTTGGGGCGTGCGCACAGGGACCCGCAGTCACCTCTTCTGGTTCTGAGCTGTGCCGCGGTCGGCACATGTGCGCACACACCCACGGGCACACGAGCACACGCACACACGTGCACACCGACGCTCGTTGCCCCCCGCACGTGTGCACAGGCCCAGAGGCACACTCGGGGACCCACCCACAGCTGCCCCCGATCGCCCGAGTCGCTGCCTGCCTCAGAAGACGCCATCCGGGCCGGCCGGCACCCAGGCCCGGGCCGCGGGGACGCAGCCGTCGGCCTGTCCCCCTGACCCCGGCCCTCCTGGCCCACAGGTTCCTCCGGCCGAGCCCCGGGAGCTGGAGGAGGTGCTGGTGGTGGTGGGCGGGCGGGCGCTGGAGGACGAGGAGGCCGCGGACCAGCCCGGCCCCCACCCCGGGAACTTCGCCTGCTACGACCCCAGAGCCAGTGAGTACTCGCCGCGTCCGAGCTCGGGCCACCGTCCCTGCGTCCTGATAGGAGCCCCCGTGTCTCCCGTGCAGGTGGAGTGAGCGGGGTGCACGGAGAACAGGGTCCCTCCTGGGGTGCCGGGGCCCCGTAGAGGGTTCCGCGGCCAGCCTGCACCACGTGGATCGGGGCGCCTGGCCGGCTGCCCCCTCCTGGGGCTCCCGCCCTGTGCAGCTGGGGGACGTGGCCCAGGCTGGCGTGCAGGTGGCCTGGGGGGGGCGGGGCAACCCCTCGGGCTCTGAGTCAGCCCTAACGGGGTTCTCATCCCGGCCTTTAAGCAGGCCGTGTCAGCCCTGACGGCAGTTTCCTATCTGTGAGATGGGCTCCTTGCCGCGGGGCCAGGGTGTGGTTTGGGGGTGTCTCCCCTGCCTGAGCCCCTCATGGGAGGAGGGGTCTGAGTGGGCCATGTTGGCCCCGCACAGCACCGATGCAGGCCTGCTTGTGTCCTGGGGCCGCCGGGCAGGTCACCAGCCGTCCACCTGGCATCGGTGGCTTGTGGGCTCAGGGCCACTGTCCCAGGTCAGGGACTGACGAGAGGGGATTCAGGGGCTGACGTCAGGGGACGCGCTTGGCTGGCTCCGCCCGGAGCCAGCTGTCCCTCGGAGCCCGCTGGGACGGCGGGCGGGGGAGGCGGGGGTGCGCTGGCCCTGGTGGCTGCTGGGCAGTCTCCACTCTGGGGTGACACAGACGTGAGTCAGGGGGACACGCAGTTCTGCCCAGCGAGGCCCCGAGTGCTGCGTGTCCTGAACTGTCATCGAAGTAAACAGACGGCTCCCGAGAGACACCCCGAGGCCGAGGTGTCCCCTCGCAGGGCTCGAACCTTCCCACGTTTTCATTTTTGCAAAGCGTCGTCTCACCTCTGGCCTCAGGTGACCTCAGCAGCTCCGTGAGGGCAGGTCTGGCGGGGGTGCACACCCCTCTGTCCTGGAAGCCACCTCTGGCCGAGCGGCTGCTGTGTGACAGACCCACATCATGTCACGTGGTCCTCACACCTCCCTGGGAGGTGGGAACCATCCGATCCCACCGGCTGGGGCTTGTCGCAGGCCACACGGCCGGCACGGGGCGTGGGGGCTGGGTGTGGCCTGCCGCCCACGGCACGCCTGGCCCTGCGCAGCACAGAAGGTGCTGGGGGGGATGAACGCAGGAGGCAGGAGCGAGTGGCTGACGGCTCCGTGTAGCCGGCTGTGACCAGAGTCCAGGCTCCTTAGCCTGTCACCCCCCGACCAAGGCGGGACCAGTGACCCATCCCAGGAGCACGACGACAGGGTTGGGGGACGGGGAGCAGCATCCAGGCCTGGGCGTCCGTCCTCTCAGTCACCCGGGGCGACCCTGAGTCCGGTCTGGGTGCCGGCCCTGAGGGGCCTCATGCCGGGAGTGGGGGCAGCAGTGTGCTTGGGGCCCCCAGGGCCGCCTCCGACCCTGCCCAGGCGGCCGCCGAGCCCCCCACCCTCCCCTTCCCCGGGTGAAGGCACAGAGCCCACCCAGGAGAAGCGGCGAGCTCCGCGCTGACCCCCCTCTCCTCCCAGAGCGGTGGACGGCGCTCCCCGACTTCCCTGACCATGACAAGTGGGGCTTCTCGCTGGCTGCTCTGAACAGCAGCGTCTACGTCACAGGTGAGGCCCGCAGTCCACCCGCAGCCGCCCGGACACCCACACACCCGCGGGGCCCGCTGCCCCCTGCTCAGTGGGACCCCACGGCTCCGCCAAGACCCTTCTGGAGCTCTCTGTGATGTGACACGGACGTGAGCCCCGCGGGGACCGGCCACGCGCACGGCCTGATGCCACGGCCCCGGGGGCCTCGCTGCTGCGTGAGGCCCTGCGGCCAGGGCCCCGTGCTGCTGGGGAGGGGTCCCTCGTCTCAGAAGTGGGGGGTCCTTGTCAGGTCCGGCTGGGAAACACCTCCCACAGCTGGGGTTTCGCCCCCGGTTTCGTGGCACGGAGGGCCACACTGTGCCACCACGGCCACCCAGCCCGTGTCCGGAGCTAGGAGGGGGTGTGGGGAGGCGGGAGCAGACCCCTTGGTGCCCACTCCCCACCGGCCGGAGACCCCAGGCTGGTGGGTGCCCGAGTGGACAGAGCCTCTCTCGGCAGGCGGCTCACGGGGCACCAAGGCCGACACCTGGTCAACCACCCAGGCCTGGTGCTTCCCGCTGAAGGAGGCGGCGTGGAGGCCGGTGGCGCCCATGCTCAAGGCCCGCACGAACCACGCCAGCACCGCGCTCAACGGGGAGGTCTACGCCGTGGGCGGTGAGCGCCCCCGCACCCCTCCCGGCCACCTTCTGCCCGGCTGAGTCCCCTCCCCGCCTCTGTGCCTCCCGGGGCCTCTCGCTCCCGCAGCACTGGCCCCGAGGCCCCCGGGCCGGCCCGCGAGCTCCCTGCGGGGTTGAGGGCTCTGGCCAGGCTGGGCGTCCCCACACCTGGGCTGTGCCACCTGCTACCCGGACGTCCTGTGGGGCTCGGACACACGGTGGCCAGCTCCGGGGGACTCTGATGCACTCTGGGGACACTGGGAACAATAGGTCAGGGCCCATAAGGAGACCCCCTGAGGAGCTGGGGCCCCGAACCACCCGTGGAGACGACCACTTCCGTCCGGAGCCTCTGGCCTCAGCGCGGGGTCCCCTCCTCCGTGAAGTCCCCTCCTCGGCGAAGTCCCCTCCTCGGTGAAGTCCCAGGCGAGGGAACCAGCAGTGGGCCCCTTGGCTCCTGCCTTGCCCCCACCACAACCCAGTTCGGGGCCACTTAACCCCGTCACCCCACAGCCACAGCGAGGGGTGGCTCCGGGAGCACGCACGGCTGGATGAATGGTAAAAAGCAACACCCCAGGCTGAGCACGGTTTCCCGCGGCCTCCGTGGGCGACCAGCTGGCCCCGAGACCACTCCTAATTGCCCCCCACTCCCCGGCCTAACCAGCCCCTTTCCTCTCAGTGGCTGCGAGTCCAGGCCAAGAGCAGAGGGAACCCACAGGTCCTAAGCCCAGGGCAAGTGGGGCGCAGGCATGCCCTTGGGAGGTCCCCCCACCGTCACTGCACCCCGGCTCTGCCTGGGGCTGGGGTGGGGGCCGCCTGCGGCTCCCCCTGGACTGACTCCCTCCACCCCAGGGGAGGGCTCCCGCCGGCCTCCTGGGGGCTTCCATCGCACCCCACCAATGCCCCCGCGGCCCTGGAGGGGGGCAGGAGGGGCGGGGCTTCACTGCGTGGCCCATGGCCACTCCCAGCCCCCATCCCGGGTCCGAGGCCCTGCCCCCCCGCCACGTCCCTGCGGCCTGGCCTCTCCGAACCTCGGACCTCGGCGTCCGCTGAGGCGGGGGCAATGTGCCTGCCCGGCGAGGCCAGGCCCCCACTGTCTCCTCCCCACGGGGCGCCCAGGGTGACTCTAGCAGGTGGCTGGCCGGGACCCCGCCCTGCGGGCTGCGCCCCCGCAGGCCTGACCCCCGCCCCGCGCCCCCCCGCAGGCACCACCCAGGACGTGGTGGAGGTGGAGAGCTACGACCCCTACACGGACAGCTGGACGCCCATCAGCCCGGCCCTCAAGTACGTCAGCAACTTCGCGGCGGCCGGCTGCCGGGGCCGCCTCTACCTGGTGGGCTCCAGCGCCTGCAAGTACAACGCGCTGGCCCTGCAGTGCTACAACCCGGCCACAGGTGCGCGGGGGGTGGGGCTGGGGCATGGGACCCTGGGGACAACCCGGCCACAGGTGCGCGGCCCGGGGCGCGTGGTCCCCGGGAACGGCGGACAGGTGGTCACGGTGCCCTCTGCAAGGCCACGATCCCATCTCAGTGAGTGGGGAAGAGGGCCCAGGGCCAGGTGGGGTCCCCACAAAGGGCTGAGACAGAGGGCAGGGGGCAGAAAGGAGTCAGAGGCCCAGGGTGAACAGGCAGGGGGGCCAGGGCGGAGCCTCTGATGGGCCCAAGGGAGTCCGGCCCGAGCCCCGCCCCTCCAAGAGGAGTGAGGACCAGTGGCGTGGGGCGGGGTGGGGGGGGACGGGGGGAGGGGAGGCCGGCGCTGGGCTCTGGCCCGCAGACCCCCATCCCAACCCCAACCCCACCGCGGGCTCCGAGGGGCGCCCCGCCCCGCCTCCCTGGTGACGGGGCCTCAGACCTCGTGTCCGCGCAGAAGCCTGGAGCCTGATCGCCTCGCCCTTCCTGCCCAAGTACCTGTCGTCGCCGCGCTGCGCGGCCCTGCGGGGGGCGCTCTACCTGGTGGGCGACAACACCAAGAAGGCCTACGTGTACGACCCGGGGGCCAACCTGTGGCAGAAGGTGGGCCCCGGCCTCGCCCCCACCCTCTATGTGGTACACCCCCCCACACACCCCGCCTCGGTCCCTCCCTTCTCCCCGCCAGGGCACCAGAGCCGGGGGTTCTTGGGGGAGGGCAGTGAGAGCAGAGATGCGGGTGCAGAGCCGAGGACGCGGAGGCTACTGGTCACTGTGGGTGCTCTGTCCCCGCTCAGGGTGGCCTGTCCCCACTCAGGGTGCCCTGACCCCACTCAGGGTGCTCTGTCCCTGCTCAGGGTGGCCTGTCCCCTGCCCAGTGTGCTCTGTCCCCGCTCAGGGTGGCCTGTCCCCCACTCAGGGTGGCCTGTCCCCCATCTCGGCCAGGGGTGCTTCAGGGACAGCTGTGGCCTGGGGCAGCTCTCCCTTCCTGGTGCTGGCCAGGCCCAGGAGGGAGTGAGTCTCCCACCCCCCAGGGCAATCAAGCAAGGGAGCAGATTCCTGGGCTGTGGGTGAGATGGGTGTGGCCAGCCTCTTGGCGCCCCACTTCCCTGCAGTGCCAGGCCTGGCCCCCCCACCGCCGCTGGGCCCCAGGGAGCGAGTGGGGGTGGGCACCCCGAGGTGTGCCCTCGGGGCCCTGGAGCGCTGCCTTTCCCCTGCTGCTTCCAGCCTCACACTAGCCAGACGCCCTGGGCCCGCCCCACCTGCCAGACACTCTCAGCCCTGGAGGCCCGCGGAGGTGGCCGTGCTCCCTGCGCCAGCCTCTGCCCCCACTGCCCACAGCTGTGCCCTGCGTCAGCGCTCAGCTGACCCGAGGCAGAACAGGTGCAGGCTGCACCCTGCCAGGCAGGGCTGGGCCTGCCCAGCTGGCCTCCCCGGCCCACGCCCTGCCCCGGGCAGGGGTCCGTGCCACACAGGGCTCCACCCATGCTCTCCAGACCTGGGGTGGCCTCCACCCCAGGCCTCTCCCTGCAGCCCGCCCGGCTCCTCCAGTGGTGGCCTCTGGCCCTGACCCCCCCGTACCCCTGTCCAGGGCACTCCTGAGCCCAGGGGCAAGTGGCCTCACGCAAGCGTCCATCAGGGCTGAGGCCACGTCTGTCCCCTCCAAGATGGCCGAATCGGAGGCCCCTGGGGGGCAGCTCTGGGCTCCGGCCTCCACGACCCCTCCCCCACCTCCCCAGGTGTCCAAAATGAGCAAATTTGGGCTAAGAGAGCGGGCGGGGGCTGGAACGTCGTCCTGGGGTGCGGCTGGAGAGGGGGCAGTGGGGTCTCCCCACTAAGGGGGAGCCGAGGGGGAGGGGCGGTCCCAGGGGTCCCGGCGCCCTGGGTGGAGGCGCGGGTCCCCGGCCACCACCCACCGGCCACCGCCCGCCCCGCAGGTGCAGCCCCTGCACAGTCTGCACGAGAACGGCGCGCTGGTGGCCCTGGGCGGCGCGCTGTACGCCACGGGCGGCCGCTGGCAGGGCATGGACGGGGACTACCGCGTCGAGGTGGAGGCCTACGACCCCGGGCGCGACGCCTGGACCCGCCACGGGGCCCTGCCCCGCCTCTGGCTCTTCCACGGGGCCTCTGCCATCTTCCTGGACGTCTCCAAGTGGACGCAGCCCCCCAGCCCTGCCCAGCGCTGACCGCGCCCCGGCACGCCTGGAGGTGGCCGGCTGGGGGACTCCCCGGGGGAGGGGGCCGGGCTCAGGGGGGGGTCACAGGGACACCGGCTCGTCCACAGCTGTGTGACCACAGATTCCTGGGCCTCGGGTCTTACATCCCTGTCACACGGGCCACTCGCCCTGCCCCCAGCCTCTGCGTGCTGGCACCTCGCTTCCAAAGGCGGCTTCTGTGTCACATCCCCGGGGAGGGGGGGCAGCACCCACCCAGCCACTGGAAGGCGGGGGGCCCGCGGGGGGCCAGGACAGAGGGCCCTTGTGCTGTGTGGGGCTGGGGGCATGTGTCGGCATGGCTCCTAGCGGCGGGGACGGGGTGCGGGCCCTCTGGCAGGTGTCCCCTGTGTCTGGGGGGGCTTTGCTCCCACAGGAAGTCTCCTCACCAGGATGGAGCCCCAGTGGAGACCGGTGGCGGGGTGTGCTGGGGGGGTCTTGTTGGGATTCCTGGGGCGCCTCTGGGCACATGGGTAGCTTGCTGCCAGGCGGACGCCTCAGAGAAGGCAGCACCCGCAGGCCCGTCCTGCCAGCTCGTGGCCTGACTCGGGGGGACTCGGGGGGACTCGGGCCTGCCCTCGTGTCCCCGGGTCCGACCCGGGTCCCACGTGGAGCTGGCTCAGCCTTCCCGTTCCTCCTCACTCGTCCTGAAGGAGACACTGCGTCTGTCACCAAGGGCGCAGCGAAGGGCTGTCACCGGTGCTGAGTGGCCTTCCCCCTTCGTCGCTGGCTCTGTGAAGCCCACAGGGTGACCAGTCGGGGTCCGGGGCCCAGCCCGGCTCCGGCCCTGCACTGACCGGCTGAGGCCCTGGGTGGCTCCCGTCCCTCTCCCCCTGGACCTGGGTTCCAGCCCACGGGCTCCTCCTTGAACCCCACTGGGGAGCAGAGGCGCCTCTGGCATCCTAGCTCTGAGGAAGGGTCCCTGGGCCCCCAGCTCCCGCAGACCAGACGGCTCTGCTCCCACACCGGACCCTCACGCCCATCTCTCATGGGGGAGTCGAGTTTGCCCCCCGGGCCGCAGGCGCAGAGGGCCTCCTGGGTGTCTGCCCCCAGAGGGACGCGCGCCCGGGGCCCGAGGCCACCAGGCGGCTGGCGGCGTGGTCGACGACGGGGATGAAGGCTTTGAATCTTTCTGTACAAAAATCTGCAGTGTTTTCTGATGTTTATTGTCATTAAAAGTGCCCAGCACGGCTGTTCCGAGGTCGAGATGCACTTAGTTACCACGGCGGGCGGCCGGGGGGCGTGTGGCGGGGGTGCAACCCGGGGCTTGGTCCTCGACTTTGGGGCGCCAACTGCCCCTCCTCTGATCGTCGGCACCTGGGTCAGGCCAGTTAGATCCTTCGGGGTCCCCGGAGGAAACCGACGGCCCCTCGAGTTCAGTGATGGGAGAGGGCTTAATGAAGGGGGGTGCTTCCAGGTGTGGGCAGGCTCACGGGAATTCGGCAAGGGCTGGAGGGGCTCCCAGGGCTTGGCGAAGGAGCCCAGGCGACGTCCTCACAGCCCCTGCCCCGTCCCGGGGACTATCAGGAACGTGATTCCTGCCAAAATGGCTAATGAGCCACGGTAGAAAGAGCCTTTCACATTAAATGGAGAGAACTAAAGGACCCCGAGACCCTCTGGGTGGAGCGAGAGGGGAGAGTGCGGGGACCGGCCGGGGGACCGGCCGGGGGACCGGCCGGGGGTGGGTGTTCCTGGCACTGGACCCTGTGTCCAGCGGGCCGCAGGGACTGAGCAGACGCCCTGAACTGAATCGGGTCTGCGGGTTCCCCAGGGGGGCTGGGCCTGGATGAGGTTTCATTTGGTGGCATCATGACCTTGGGCCAGGCTGTAGATCTGAGCCCCAGCGTCCTGGTCTGTGCACTGGGGACAACACGCTGGAGAGGCAGCAGAGGGCCCCTGTCGGCACCGGAGGCCACACGACGAGCTGGCCTCAGGCCATGCTGTGTTCGGGGCAAACGGAGCTTCGTTCCCACGACTTTATCCGCAGGGTCCTTCCTTCGGGGGCAGGGGGAAGAGCGGGGCGGGGACATCCTGGCTGCGTCAGGCCGCTGGGGAGCCAGGGCCCAGGCCAGGACTGGGGAGGGGGAGGTCTCAGCCAGGCGGGAGGCGGGAGGTGGGGGGGAGGCCACCTCTGCTTGCCGGAGCCCCTCCTGTGGCCCCTCCCTCAGTATCTCCGCCCAGGGACCCACTGGTCCCCCGCCCCCCATGCACCCCCACTGCGGGCCCTGTGGGCTGCTGCCGGGGAGGGGTGCCGATGCCTTCCTGTGTCTGGGGGTCCTTGGCCCGTGCAACTCTTCACCAAGCCCCAGTCCTTCTTTGTCGTGTCATGTGACCCCAGAAACGCAGGGGACCCCACCTGAAGACCCCCCCCCCGCTCCCCGCCCCCCAGCCCGGCTGTGTCGGCGCCTCGGGGCGGTGCTGCAGGCGCTGCCCCAGCCCCAGAACCGGAACCGACCAGATCCGGGCCCGGCAGGTCGCCACTCGGGCTGTTTACTGTCTGGGGAAATAGCTGTGTCACACGTCAGCGGTGCCGGCCCTGTCCTCAGCGCTGGCCTCCCGCGGGCTGGGCCCCCCCGTGAGGTGGAAATGATGTCACTAGAACATCGTAAGGGTCACGCGCACCCCAAAGTGGGCCCCTCTGTCCCCACACATCCCCGGCGCTGCCGGAGGTGGCCGAGCCCGAGCCTGAGCTCTGGGCTCCGTGCTCTGTGCTCCGGGATGTCCCCCTGGCATCTGGCCCTGAGCACAGAGTCCCCGGAGCGCGGCCCCCAGGCCTCCTGGCCTCGGCCTTGCCTGCTCACCCCTCGCTGATGAGTGGATCCCGGGCAAGGGCTCAGGGCCACCAGCTGTCACCGTGCCCGCGTCACAGACCAACACACTGAGTCTCCAGATGCCGAGCAGACGCCCTGCTGTGTGTCCTGGGCTCCGACCTCGCTGGGGACCGAGGGTTCCCACTGTGACGCGCCCGCTGTGACGTGCCCGCTGTGACGCGGTGCCCACAGCCCAGGCACCCGCAGTGTCCGGCAGCCTGGAAGGAGGCGCGCCCCGCACAGACCCACCGGGAACTCAGCTCAGCCCAGAGCAGGCCCCGAGGGCTCGCCGGCACCAGTCCCAGCCCTCGGCAGGGACACTGAGGCCCCGAGGAGCGCCAGGACGGACGTCCACCAAGGAGGGGAGGGACCCTTCCTCGTGGGGCTGCCTCTCCCGCGGCTGAGGCCCCTGAAGGGTGGGGCCAGCAGCGACCGCACAGCCATCCCGGCTGTCCCCATGGCACCCTCCTCCTGGGGTCGGGGGAAGCTCTGCGGACAAGCCCCTGGGGGCCCCATGGGGAACCCCACAGGGGGGGCACTTGTTTGTCCCAGGGGGAAGGGGGGGCCGTTTTCTTCAGTGGCCTTCGAGCTCATGCGTAGCTCGTGCCCCGCACCGTCCAGGACAGGAAGGAGCCTGAGGGGCCAAACCGGCAGCTGTGAAGATGGGACTGAGCGTGGTGGGCAAGACGGCCCGGCCGCCACCCGGGGCCCGGCCGTGTGTCCCCAGTCCAGCCGCCCGCCCCTCCGGGCTGACCAGCGTGTGGACAGACACTCACGGAGCAGCATGTCCTGGGGACAGCAGCCCCCCCTGTACCCGCAGACCACGTTTCAGGAAAGGGAACACCCCACATTTGGCACCCCGGGATCACAGTCGGTCCCCCGAATAAGCAGAAGTGAATAAAATGCTAATACCTAACACTGAGGCATGCACCCCAGCTCACACAGACACGTCATCCCCAAGTCCCGGCACCAGCCTCTCCTCGTGGGACCAGAGCGAGAAGCCCCCGAGGGCCCTCCGTGCCTGGAGGGGCTTCCCGGGGCGCCCTGCGCGGACCCGGACTCAGTGTCACTATCCGTGACAAGGCTGCTGAATGTTTGCGCGTGGGATAAGTGCACACGCGGTGTGACGTATAAATTCTCTGAGCCACGTCTCCCAAATATCTCGGAGATCTGCAGTTTCTAGAGGAATTTCGATTTTTTCATTCCACTGATCTTTTTTTTTTTTTTAATTGCTAAAAGGATAAAGACAGAACTTTTCCGGCCCTAATCAATGTCCTTCGGAAGGTATTCCTTCCTCATCGGTAACTCCACGGGGCACACCGACTCCTGGGGACGGATGTTCTTGCGCTGGGCAGGGTAGTTTTTTTTTCTTGAAACACTCCCCCCCACCAACCACCAAAAAAATAAATGAAGAAAACAAACAAACAGACAGACAGACAAACCCCTACCACTCTCCCCACGTGCTACAGGAAAAGGGGCGGAAGGAATCACAGAGCATTTCCTGTCGCCCCGTCTGGGGCAGGAAGCCAGCCCTGGACGGGTGGTGGCTGAGGGACAGGG